>VYZT01022221.1:7718-52562 GCA_013400735.1 Pomatostomus ruficeps
GGCCCCGGGGGCGCTGGCGCTGGCGCTGCTCCGCCGCTGCCTCCTGCTCGGCCCGCTGGGGCTGCGCCCGGCCGGCGCACAGGACGGTGAGTGCCGATCGCGGAGCGCCGGCGGCGGGACATCCCACACCGGGACGCGGCACAGGGAGTCCCGCTCCCGCCGGTGCTCCCGGAGCTTTCGCTTCGGTCGCCGGGGTGGGGATCGGAACCTGGTCCGGGATAGGGGTTGGGAAGGGGGACCTGACGGGTTCGCCTCTGCCCCGCAACGGTCCGGGAAAGGCTCCTCGCTGCGTCCGGACCGGGATCGGACCAGGATGGGCTCCCGGGAACGGTTCCCCGCTCTGTCCAGACCCGAACACACCGGCACAGGACAGGGTCGTCGTGGTGTGCCTGTCCCGGTTCCGTTCCGGAACGGGGTCTCTGCCATCCCTCTGTCCCGGTACCGACCCGGGACAGGGTCCCTGTCATCCCTTTGCTCTGGTACCGGTCCGAAACGGGATCCCCGCCATCCCTCCGTCCCAGTACCGAACTGGTCCGGGACGGGGTCCCCGGTATTTCTCTGCTCCGGTACCGGACGGGTCGAGCTCCCCGCTGCCTCCACCACCCCCGCATCTCGCCGGTCGCGCACTCGCCCGTTTTCCCCGCAACGCCCCCAGCTCGCTCTGTCCCTGCCCCCGGTGCCGACTACCCCGGGGGTCCCGAGAGTCCCGCGTTCGGCCCCATCCCTCCTGCAGGGCTTTCCTGCGGAACTCTAGTCCCCGGGTTAAGAGGATCGCTGGAGTTTACACACAGAACCGAGCAGTGCACTCCACCCCGGGAATGCTGCGGAGCCCGGCAGCGTCGCTCCCGGGAGAATTTGTAGCCGCGGGGTCCAGGACGACCCCGAGGGAATGTTCACCCGAACTTCATCCCGAAGTTTGTGTTTCCCGGTGTCACTCGTCCCTAACTCATCCAAGAGCGAGGAGATGACGCCGGGTCATCTAAAGCCTTATTCTCCGCGAGGGGAAACTGAGGCACGGGGCCAGGTCGGGATCGCTGGAGACAAAGTCCCGCTACGTTCCCAAGGGTGATTTGTGATGCAGGGGGTTTCCACAGGATACCAAACCCACTGGTGGACGCGGGGGAGCTTTCCCGGGGCCGGCAGCATGACAGAGGCAGGAGTGTGCCGGGCTTTTCTCGGAGCATCGCCCTGTTGTGTCTTTCTTGCATCCTGTGAGAAAACAAACAAATTCCCGGCAGGAATGACCCCAGCGGGGCCCGGCCGTGACTTTACCCTCATCCACCGGAAATCCAGTTTTCACATTTTTTCGGCGGGGAGCAAAGTTTCCGCGGCTGGGGGCAAGTCCCCTGCGGCTCTGTCTTGGCTATTCCCGGCCCCTCGGCAGCATCTTTGGAGACAAATTCCCAAGAGTGCCTGCAGCTCTCTGCTTATCTCTGGCATTCCCTCCCGGCACGCGCTGGTCACACTCGGGATGTTTTTAACAAAGATTTCCTTTCCTTGGATGTGTTTTTCCCGGAATGGGTCCCCGAAGCTCCTCTGCATTACCGGTGTGGATATGGAGCTGGGGGGATCGATCCAAGACCCCCCAGTTGGGCTCACGTGTCCAGCTGTCCTGGCCATAGAGGATTTTCCATGCAGATCTCAATGGCTTCGACTTTCTGTGCTAGAAACTCCCCCAAATACCCCAAATTTCCCAGCAGAGCAGCCCTTCTGAGAGCTACTGTCCTGGCAGCCCTGGGGTCCCCACTGCCCCCCCAGTCCGCCCTCTTGGAGGGCCTGATCCTTCCCAGCTCTGCTAGCGGACGCTGCCCAGAAAGGGGAAAAGTTGGTGATTTCTCCCAGTCCCACAGGGTAAAGCTCCCCCCAGTTTGGCTGCCAGCCCTTCCCGCAGCCTGGGAGGAGGGGGCTCTGTGGGGGGGCTGGCATCTTTCACCTCCAGCCCCCCCTTTTCTATCCCTGCAGGATTTTCCCTTGCTGGCGCTTTGTGCTGTCTCCCAGCGACAGCAAGGGGAGCCAAGGCTGGGCAAATCTGTGCCCATCATCGCTTTTCTTTCTGGCTGTGTCAGGATGATGCTTGGCAGGAGCAGCAGCTTTTGGGGGATGTGGGGAGGAGGTGCTGAACACTGGACCCCCACAAACCCGCAGCCTACACAGTGGGGCTGAGGGATGCTTCCTTCCTTTCCCTGCACCCCAGTCCTGCCCAGAAATTCCAGCCAGACCTCAACAGCAGGCGCTTTCAGCTTATTTCCAGGATATTCTCTCGTGCCCAGGGGCAGTGAGCCCGGAAAAAAGCCCCTTTTGTGGTGGGTCTGGCATCATCCTGGGAAGGAGGCGATGGGGATGCAGCTGCCCAAGGTTATCCTCAAGGTCAAGGCTGCAGTCAGGGGTCCTGGGGCTGCCCGGTGCTGAACAGGCCCGTGGAGTGGGGATATGCCCTCCCTGAATCCTTTTGTATCCCCCAAATTGGGGTTCTGCTGGGCTGGGGGATGTAGAGAAGCTGGAGGTGGAGGGGTGTGCTGGGTGGCTGTGGGGGAAACTATGGCAGCTTCACCCCTGGACCCCCCTGCGGACAGTTCCCAGTGCCTGGAGCACCCAAAAAAGCCATTAGAAAATGATGCTTTGGACAAGGAAAACATCTGAAGGGGCTGCAGGTGCCATGGCGTTGTTCTGGGGGGCTCACCAAGTGGGGAAACTGAGGCAGGGAGCAGCCTGTCTGAGCCCCCTCCCCGGTGTCTCTGCAGGAAGCGGCTGTGGCCACACGCTGCTGACACCCCACAGCGGCACCCTGAGCTCCAAGAACTACCCGGGCACGTATCCCAACCACACCGTGTGCCGCTGGCGGCTCCAAGCCCCCTCAGGCACCTCCCTGCTCCTGGCATTCGGGGATGTGGATCTGGAGCCCTCGGAGCACTGTGCCCACAGCTCATTGCTGCTCGCTGACCCCCAGACTGGCACTGCCTACGGTAAGGGGGTCCCAGGGGAACTGGAGCAGGGGTGATAGGATGTTGTGGGGAGGGAGAATATCAGGAAAACCTGGAGTTTTAGCTGATTTAATCGTGGGGAGGGAGAATATCTGAGATGGGGATAACCAAGTGGGGCGGTATCCAAAGAAGGGGGGATTTGAGGAGGGGGTATCCAAGGAAGGGAATATCGGAGGATGGGGGGTACCCAATATCTGAGGAGTGGGTTATCCAAGGAGGAGAAATATCCAGGGATGGGAGTACCTGAGGAGTGGGGGTACCCAAGTAGAGGGGATGATATCCAAGGAAAGTAATATCCAAGGACAGTAATATTTGTGAATGGGGATATCCAGGGAGGCGGGTACCCAAGGAGATGATTATTGCCAAGCTTGGAGGGGAACTGCCCAGTTGGGACCAGATGCAGCCGCTGAATAATTAATTCATCCTCCCAGCCACTGCCCAAACACTTCCAGGATTTTCCCAGACAGATTTAATGGTCTTGGAGGGATTTGGCAGCACTGGGAGCATGATGAGTACTGAGGAAAACATCTTGGGGGTGGGGGGAAGCATCAAGTGATGGGGTGGGATGGAGGAACAGCCCTGGTGAGGGGCAGGGGCTGGACAGGAGATGTGTTGGGAAATGCAGGATGGAAGAGAGCTGGCTTGGATCCATGGGACTGGGAGTTTTCCCTGTTTTTCAGGGCTTTCACCCTTTCTGGATTGGTCCCCAGAGGGGTGACAGCATGTGAGGTCCCTGGTCCCCATCCCCCCTGCTGTGGCCTCAGGGATGTATTTGGCCCCAAAGCTAAGAGACCTCCTGGCCCCAGGCTGAGACGGAGCAATGTGGGAAAGGGGGGACCCCCAAGTGATGCCTTGGGGGTCTGGGGGAGGTGGCCAGGCACCCACAGCCCCTTTGGGTGCCACCAGGGCCATGCCAGCGTGACACAGGGCTGGGGTTCCACTCGGTCTCCTGCAGCTGCCGCCGGCCCTTGAGAAGTCCCAGATGTTTTTCGGGAAGCGGCTGGAGCGGGCGGGGGCTGTGGGCTCCTTCCCGCTGACTCAGACCCGGTGTCTGGCCCGTGGCCTGATTCTGCTGGGACGTGGCAGGGTCCCCATGGGGGTGGCAGCCTCCAGGGCTCAGCTGAGGGGTTCCCAGCTCCCAGGGATCCATACAGATGTGGCAGCATTGACCCAGGGCAGCGCTGGCATCTGGCAACTGGTGGAAGGGAAATCTGCATGTGTGTCATCTGCATCTCATCTGCATCTCATGCAGACCTCAGTTCTGTCACATCTGTGACATCTCTGCACACACACGTATCCCATGTCCCCTGGGATCGACCTCCCGGTTCAATGTGACCCAGGCAGGGTGAGGGTGTGGGTCAGGGCAGGGAAACTGAGGCACAGGGGGAGGTGTCACCAGCAGCCCCATGGGGACACAGGGACACTGTCCCCAGGACAAGGATGGCATTTGCTCAAAGCATCTCTGGGTGCCCAGAGACCCCAGGGATGGGCGTGATACGGAGCAGAGTGATGTGGGGACAGGGAGTGATGGCAGTCCAGGGATTGGGGCCACCTTCTGTCCCCATCTGGGACCAGAGATGTCCCTAAGGAACCCGCCTGCCTGCTAAGCCGAAGTTTTAATCAGGGAGATGGAGATTGCAAATTAATGTGGATTAAATGGGGGGAGGGGGTGGTTTAGGGGGCAGCTTCAGCAGCACCTCTGAAAGGGGAGGCGGGGAGGAGATGAGGACACAGCTCCCGTTTTGGGGTCCCGTGGGGTGATGCCACATGTACCAGTCCCTGCAGTGGGGGATGCAGGACAACTCTGGGATCACCCTGAGCATAAATGCCTGAGCCCCCTTGGCCCTGGCAAGGGCGGAGCCAGGGGAGGTGAAGTCCCGGGGTCTGGGTGCCCAAGCATGTCCCCAGATCCTCTCCATGGTGCCATCCCTGCTGGCAGGGCCCTACTGCAGGAACTCCGTCCCTTCTGCCCCACTCCTGGTGACAAACTCCAGCACTGTGACCGTCCTGTTCAACAGCACCAGCCACCGCTCGGGGCGCGGCCTCCTCCTGTCCTACGCCACCTCACAGCACCCAGGTATGGGGGGACCCCTGGGACGTGTCCTGGCCCATGCAGGGGGGTGAAGGGACCTCCTTGCTGACCCCAGGATGGGCTCCCATTGCCCTGAGCTCCCTGAACATCCATATTCTCCCTGGCTGGGTGCAAGCATGGGAGACCCCCAGGCCATCCAGCCAGCGGGCACCCTTTTGAGAACCCTGGACCCCCAATATCAGGCAGAGCCACAGGCACTGTAAATTGTGCCATGGGGGCCAGTGGCTGCAGGGACCAAGGGACCATCCCTCCCTGCCCCTCCAGACATGGGGACATGAAGGACAAAACCCAGCTGAGGAGCAGGATGCAGTTGGGAAGGGGAATGGGGTGCCCTGGGGCAGAAGTGGGTGTGTGCTGTGGGGCAGGTGGGGGTCCCTCACCCTGGGGTGTCCCTGCCTTGCAGACCTGGTCTCCTGCCTGGTTCGAGGCACCCACTACACCCAGGAGCACGTCAGGTGAGTGGTTGGTGGGGGGGCAATGGCCCCTGCCCCAGGGGTCCCCATCAGCCCCGGTTTCATCCCCATCCCTCTCCTGAGGTACAGCTCCAGTGGGACGGGGAGCAGAGTGAGTGTGCTGAGGGGGTTTGGAGGGGAGGGAGCCCTGACCCACCCCTTACCCACCCCTTACCCTGCACAGCAGTGTGTACTGCCCTGCGGGCTGCAAGGACATCCACGGGGACATCTGGGGCAACCCGAGCCAGGGCTACCGGGACGTAAGTGTGGGCACTATGGTGCACCCGCCAGGGATGGCCCCCACAGCACGTGTGGCCACTGCTTGTCACCCCCAGCAACCCAGAGGTGATGGGTGTGGCCTTGGGGTGCCCCACGGGGTGCTCGGGCCTGCCGTGGGGGCTGCCCTCACGCCCTGCTCCCTGCAGACATCGGTGCTGTGCAAGGCGGCCGTGCACGCCGGGGTGATTGCAGACGAGCTGGGCGGGCAGGTCACCCTGTCCCGGGAGAAGGGGATCACGCTCTACGAGTCAGCCTTCGCCAACGGGCTCCGCTCCAAAAGGTGGGTGAGGAGTGCCTGGGGCTGCACCCCACATGCAGCTGCCAGACCCACCCGTGGTGACACTGGGAAACTGCCACTCTCAGGGACCCCCAGGGTTTGCTGACCCCCTGTCTGATGCTCCCCCTGCTTTCCTCCACACAGGGGATCTCTCTCTGAGAAGCGACTCATATTCCACAAAGGTATTTTTTCCCATTTCCCCTGAAATTAAGGCACGATTTTGGCTGTCAGACCTGGTGCCACCCCCATGGGCCTGGTTGGGGTTTCTGGGTTCCCAGTGTGCTGTCTCCTGTCCCCAGCCTGTGATGATGTGCTGGAGGTGGTCGCCTTCAATGCCTCATCCTGGTGGCACGAGGTGGACGCGCTGGGCCAGGACCGAGCCTGGGTGGCTGAACGGGCAGCACTCAGTGCCACCGGCCACTCCTGGGCAGCCGAACCTGGCGCCGAGGTCACCTGGCTGGAGCTGGACCTGGGCACCCGAAGGAATGTCACAGGTGAGAGTTGGCCTTTAGAGGGGGACAGCAGCTGCCTGTGTCCCCATGCCACCCTGACCACTGTCCTGCCGCTGTGCCAGCCTCACTGATCCCCACAAAACTGCCCAGGGCGTTTGCACCCCCTAACTCCCAGGACGCATTGGAGTTCACTGTGCCATGGTTTTACTGGTGCAAACTGGGATGCAGAGCACACCAGCCCCCCCGGCTGCTCCTGTCTCCCTTTTGGCCCTTTGCCCCCCTCATCTGCAGCCATTTCTGGGACGAACAAGTTAATATTATGCTCTTGCATCTGGTGCCAGCGAGCGTCTTTTGTCCGGCCGGAGCCTGCCGAAAGCAGGGGCTTTGTGCGCCAGTGGCTGGTGACCGCGGTGAGGAAAATGGGGACATTGTCCGGCCGGAGGCTGGAGGAGGGAGGAATGCAGGGCTGGCAGCTGGGGCTGGAGGTTATCGACTCCTGGGGGCAGACCAGGGTGTCTCACACTGGAATCTGCCACCCAAACCCCCTCGCAGGGTCAGAAGGCTCCCCCTCTGCCAGGTGACAGGTCCTGCCCTCCTAGTCCTTTCCCAGCTGGGGAAAGGTCTTGAGTATCCCAGAGATGGGGGTTATTCCAGCTGGGAGTAGAGGGCGGCCCCACCAAGCCCTTCCTCAGCCCCACAACCCCTGACTGACAGCAGGGACACCCCTCCTGCATTCACAGGCATCATCACCAAGGGCTCCTCCAAGGAGCACGACTACTACGTAACATCCTACCACATCTCCTCCAGCCGCGACGGGAGGAACTGGAGACCCTACAGAGGCACCAATGGCCAGGAGGACAAGGTGGGCATGGGGGGGAAATCACGGGGCTGAGACCTCCTGCCCGCGGATATTTGGCCATCGGCACCTCTTCACCCTCTCCAACAGTTGTTTGAAGGAAATACTGACAGCCAGGAGGAGGTCTCCAATGCCTTTATCCCCCCCATCGTCGCCCGCTACGTCCGTGTCACACCGCAGAGCTGGCACCAGCGTGTGGCCCTGAAGGTGGCCCTGGTGGGCTGCCAGCTGGCACGGGTCCGAATGCCCCGTCCCTATGGTGAGACCATCCACAGGAGCTCACACCCCCGTGTCCCAAACGTCCTCATGGGGCCTCCACCTCTGTGTGCACCCAGTGATGGTCCCACAGTCATGGTCCCCACTCTGCCCTGCAGTGCCCAGTGTCCCCAAGGAGGTCCCTGAACCCACCAGCCGCCCAGCCAGCCGCACCGCCATCCCTGGCATTGCCCTGGACCCGGAGAAGGCAGGTGGGTGCCATGGGGGGCTGTCCTTGGGGTGCAGCATTGTCTTGTGGTGCTCCAGGTGCTACTGGGGCTTCATCCCCCTGTGGGAACACATTGATTTTCCTGCTCTGGTGGCCCCAGGTGGGCTCCTGGCACTCACGGGTGCAAAGCAGTGGGGTTAAGGCCCAGGGGGCTGACCCTGCCCTCCCTCCCCAGGCTCCACACTGCTGGTGATGCTGCTCATTGGCGGCTTTGTGCTCTTCTGCTCCTGCCTCCTGCTCCTGGCTTTCCTCTGCCACAGGAAGAGGTTGGTCCTGTCCTGTCCCCTGCTCTGCCCTGGGGGACTCAGCATCACCTCCCCAAATTGTGGCAGCTTCATCCAGCTGCTCACTGGGCCCCAAGGGGTGCAGGCCCCCATGCAGTGGGTGTGAGGAGATGGGTGGTGGTGGGCATGGGTTAGCTGGGACCTCTTGCCCCATCTTGCCTCTCCCCTTGGCAGGAAGTCAGCAGCGGAGCTGAACTGTGGGATCACAAAAGGTAAAAGAGTCCACAACCCCTCCATGAAATCGGGGCTCTGTGTGCTGTGGGGTGCAGCTGGTTTAACTGGTGCTGCTGCCAAGCCCGGAGCTGTCCCACTCCCCACGGGCACCTGCATGTCCAGGTGACAGCATGTGACAACCGAGGGTTTCCTCTCCCTGCCCAGGCTACCCCAAGCTGGAGTCGAGCCAAGTCTGCTCCCTGCAGAGCCTGCCAGCCCCCAGCCTGGCCTCCTTCCCCATGGCCCCCGCACCAGGGGACCTCAGCCGGACCCATTCGCCAGGTAACAGGGGCACCAGGGCATGAACTGGTCCCTCAGCCCAGAGCTGGAGCCCAGTCTCCCGCAGTTCACCCTGGGGGATGCCCTGAAGTGCCAGTTCCCCCCTCCCCATTCTGGTCTGAGCCCCACGTGCATCCTGTGCAACAGGGAGCCCCGGATTTATTAGACCCCTCCCTCTTTAATTATTAATTGTAACAACACCACTCATTACTTAGTGGTAGTAGCAGTCCACCTCTATCACAGGTGTTGGCACTGGAGGGTGGCTGGGGACAGCAGGAACCCCTCTCTGTGGTGTGGCAGAGAGATACGGGGTCCATGGGTGGGTGCCTTCCTCTGGGTGTGTTTTGGCAGCATTCCCATCCCTAGAAGTCCAAACATGCTCAGTTTTTCAACCCAGCCCACCCACCTCTGCCGCAGCACCATGACCCCGCACAGCACCATGACCATGTCACAGCACCCTCCCCGGAGAGCTGGAGGCTGAGCCAGACCTGGTGCAGGTGAGCCCCAGCAGCCAGACGGGTCCCTCCACCTTCAAGCCACTCCTGGAGGAGGGCTACACTCTGCCGCTGGTCCTGAGCCACTACGACGTCCCGGGAAAGCACCACGAGTACGCAGAGCCGCTGCCACCGGAGCCTGAATACGCCACGCCGTTCAGCGAGCCGGAGCCCGCCGGGATGTGCCGCGGCACCTGCAGCATCGCCGGGCCCACCGGGTGTCCCCCGGTGCGGTACCAGACCCCCGCCCTGCGGCCTGCGGAGCTGCCGGCTGGGGCCGAGAGGACTGGCAGCCCCTGCTCCGAGGGGTCCCGCGGGTGGCCCGGGCACTGTCCCCTCGCACACGTGTACCACGAAGCCTTGTGAGCAGGGGAGCACCGCGGCAGCGGGGGAGGCGTGTAAAGGAGAACCTTCCCGTGCTGGCGGGAGGGCTTTTTAAAAAGTAATCCTATGTAAATATATATATTATATATAGAAAGAGAGAGCTGGAGCAGTGTGCCGCGCACCGCCCGCTGGCCCGGGATGCGACCGTCACACTGATTGTCCCACTTGTTCCGTAGCGTTCATCCCGCAACAACCACGGACCGCAGCCTCCGCACAGCGACGCGGGAAACACTGAAGCGAGAAGACCCCTCACGCTCGCAAACGCGACCCTGCATTCGTTCTCTATCGTTAAGCGGTACCGGGGTGCCGGAACAGGCGGTTACCGGCTGCCCTCCCTCACAAAAATTGTGCTTCCGAAATCTCTTGATGTCGATTCCGCGGGGGCGGCGCGCAGCCCCCCCGTGCCACACACGGCAGAAGCCCTTTTTAGAGCTGCGCCTTCGCCCCGCCCAGAGGGGAAACTGCCGGTATACCGTGTCGGACAGGGCGAGGAACGCGACACACACCGACCGCGGCGTTTGTGTGTCTATTCCTTTATCCTTTCTCCTCGAGATTCTCATTTCTTAGCGCCATTATTGCTCAGTTTTCCCTCAGAAAAGCGCCGTTTGCCCCGCTGTTTTACCCGGCCGGCGTTATGCAAATCGGCGCGGGGCATGCTGGGCACGCCTCTTCGCTGAGGCGGTGCGGGGAGGGAGGAGCGTCTTTGGCGGGAGCGCCATGGCGCGCGCGCGCGCAGGCGGACTCGCTGCTGATTGGCGGCGACGCGCGCGCGCGCAGGCGGACTCGCTCCCCATTGGCGGCGGCGGCGGCCGGAAGCGGAAGTGCTGCCGGGTGTCGGCGGGCGGCGGAGGGAGCGCGGCGGCGGCGGCGGCGGGGCCTCGGTGCGCCCGGGGCATGGGGAGGTACGGGCGGCTCCAGGGGGCTGCGCGGGGCACCCGGGGGCTCCACACCAGCTGCTGCAAATCCGGGAGGGAGCACAAGGGTGGGCGCCGAGTCGGTCCCGGTGGCGGTTGGTGACCTTCGCTCTGCTCCGCGGCTCCCGGCGGGGACGTTCTGCATGGGGAGGGGGATTCGTTCCCATCCCGGCGGTCCCCGTGGGGCTGGTGAGCGCTGTAGGCTGGGGGTGTTCAACCTGGAGAAGAGAAGACTCCGCGGAGACTTTTAGAGCCCCGTCCAGTGCCTGAAGGGGCTCCAGGAGAGCTGGAGAGGGACTGGGGACAAGGGCTGCAGGGCCAGGAGCCAGGGAATGGCTTCCCAGTGCCGGAGGGCAGCGCTGGATGGGAGATTGGGCAGGAATTGTTCCCTGGGAGGGTGGGGAGGTGCTGGCACAGGGTGTCCAGGGAGACTGCGGCTGCTTCATCCCTGGCAGTGCCCAAGACCGGGCTGGACATTGGGGCTGGGAGCGCCTGGGACAGTGGGAGGTGTCCCTGCCATGGCAGGGGGTGGAATGAGCTGAGCTTAAAGTTTTTTCCCACCCAAACCTTTGAGATCCTATGATGGTATTTAGATATTTGGTGAAACTCACTCTGGTTAATGGAAGCGGGAGCCCCCTGAGCACTCCAGGGAATGTGCTGTTTGTCATTAACAGGGATTTTAGTTACAGCTCTAAGGCTGTGCTGTCGCAGAGCTGAACGAGTCGTGGTGCTGATCGCAGCCCCCAAACCAACAAAACGACCTTGTGCTGCTAAAGTGCTTCTTCCTGAGGATTTTGAGGCTTTGTGCCTGAGGATTTCGGTGCTTCCTTCCCTGCACAGTGGGGAGGAATTCCTGCTTTGTGGATCTGTGAAAAGCCTGAGATCAAGCCCTGCTAAAACCAAGACTGAAGGTCCCTCCCAGTCTTGTGCTGGGCTCCTCAGCCAGAAGTGCCAGCGGAGGGGTTTAGGGTGTGAGTGCGATGATTTTCCATTGTTAATTCAATTAAAATGGAGCTGGAAATTTGCCGAGGGCACTGCAGAGGGGTGTGTGGGATATAAACTCCCCTCACAGGGCTCCATGTCTGCAGGTGCACGAGTGTGCACTGGAGTGAAGCCCTAAAGCAGCTGCTTCTAAATTCTCCCTTGTGCTATCTGCTGTGGGTTTTGATATTAATTTATCCAAACTAACCAGGCTTGCTCTGATGAGGGGAAATGTCTGTTTGTAGGTCAGGGAGCAGACACTGTGTGAATGTCCCATAAAGCTGGTTAAACAAACTCAGGAGTTCAGCCTCAGCTTCTCAGCCATCCCTGGCCCCACCATGAGAGGCTTTGCCACCAAACCATTCCCTGAGCTCTCTTTCCCCATCACAGACCCATCTCTGCTGCCCGTGGTGGTTGTGGCAGTGGAAGGCGCAGGGTTGGGATGAATTTCTTGTCATGGCGCAGTGGAGACAGAGCGAAACTTCACCGAGCCTGGGGCTTAGAGCAGAAACAGAGCAGGTGCCAGTCTGTTCACCCCGTGAGCAACAGCCTGAGTAACCTCAGCACCTGGAGGATCTGTGCAACCACACAATCCACCTGTGGTTCACCACTGGGAGTTCCGTAAATCCCACTGCATTTCCTGCGGCTGTCACTTGCCCGGTGTGGGAGGAACAAGGGCCAGGTGTGGGCACATGCGTGTTCCTCCCCCTCTGACCACCAGATTGTCCTCTCAGAACCCCAAACCAACCGATGTTGTCAATCCCACGTGGAGGGGTCACTGCAGGCTGGGCTGTGAGCGTGATGCTGCCAAAAACGAGACCCCCAGCCTGTGGGGACCCCAGGGAGGCTGGGTCCTGCCTTCTCCTAAGGGCTCTGGGTTGTGGGGATGGGGATCCTGTGCTGCTGCAGCAGGAACGAGCCACGTCCTGCAGTTAAATCTGCTCTGAGTGGTCTGTTCTGGGCGGGAAGTGGGTTCAGGGAGGCTCTGAGAGGGGTCAGCTCAAGGGATGAATGGGTGGGTGGGTCAGTGCTGCTGTCACCGGCAGCAGCCACTGTGCTGCTGAAAAACTTCATTTTCTGTACACCAGGGAAGGTTTTTCTCTGCTGCTAAGCATCACTTCATGCTGTGAGCAGAGATTCCTGCTCTATAAACTCCAGGCCCTGGCAGAACACTGCAGTTTTCCATGGGCAAATTCCTGTTCATCCTGAATCCCTTCTGTTTGCTGACCATGGCTTTCCTCTCCTTTTCCAGTTGATTGGTTTGGATCCCCACAGCCCCAAGGAGAAGCAGGACCCAGACAAGCTGTATGATCTAAAAGCTAAAGCCCGACTGATTATGACCCAGTTTGGCCCTTCTACCCTGATCAACCTCTCCAACTTCTCGTCGATCAAGCCGGAACCAGCCAGCACCCCTCCCCAGAGCTCCATGGCCAACAGCACCACGGTGGCAAAGATGCCGGGAACGCCCAGCGGAGGAGGGCGGCTCAGTCCTGAAAGCAATCAGGTAACTGCATCCCTGACTGTGGGACAGCAGGGATGGTGCTCAGGCAGCACAGACTTGCCCGTGGCTTCATTCTCCCTCTTTAAATCAGCAGCAGAAATGCAATGTTTGTTAAAGTATCAGTTACCCAGCGGGCAAAACTTCCTCACTGAGTTCCTCTCTCACCGGTGTGTCCTGGCTGGATGGGGTTTGGATGCTGTAGGTAGAGAGGTTGTTTCATTCTTAGGAAAATGTGTATTGGGGTATGACAGGGGAAGTTATTTTTAAATGGGGTGTAGATGGGAGAAATATGGGGAGGAATGGGTGGTGAGGTGCAGGGTGCCCAGAGAAGCTCTGGCTGTCTGTCGTGGTTTTGATCCTGGCTAAGTGCCAGGCACTTCCATCCCTGGAAGTGTCCAAGGCCACGTTGGACAGGGCTGGGAGCAGCCTGGGACAGTGGAAGGTGTCCCTGCCCGTGGGATGAGCTTTAAAGTCCCTCCCAACCCAACCTGGCGTGGAGCCTTTGATGTGCATAAAACAAAACTGCTGCCCAGGGAACACCCCGGGATTGCTCCCTGATGGCGTTGCTGGCACCCAGGCTCTTGGGAAGTGCACCAGATCCCAGCACAGCAGTGAGGGAACGAGGAAGGGCAGGAATTTCCCATCTGTGCCTGCTTGACCTGACCAGGCTGACAACTTCCATCCATATCTTTTAAGACTCGGCATCCTGTTGTTCAGCCCGGTGTGGTTTCTGCTCCCCGCCACCTCTGACTGCCCTGAAATAACCCAGCCCTCCCAGATCCCTGTTTTCCATGTGAAGCACTAAAGCTGATAAGCGCCAGAGCCATGGAAATGCTTCCCTCCTGCCCTGAGCACAACTTCAGTCTCTGATACGCTGATGGCACTTGCTGTCTGCATCTTAACACTTGTAGTTCTGCCTTTCCACTTCTTGCCAGCAGCATTTTAACCCTGGAAACATTTATCCTGGCTGCTGCGTTCCAGTTGCTGTCCAGAGCAACCACTGGTGCTTGAAAATGACCCCGTAACACCTGATATTTCTTATCTCTGCCATTCCTGAGCTGATAGACAGTGTCAACAGTGTGACTCGGCCCTGGGGGCACAGGGGAGGAGGTGGCTGTGGTTGTGTCTGTGCTCTGTGGGCAGCTCCTTTGCTGGAGCAGGGCAGTAAATCCTCCTTCTCCTCCCACACGCTCAGGTTTTAACCAAGAAGAAATTGCAGGACCTGGTGCGTGAGGTGGATCCGAACGAGCAGCTGGATGAAGACGTGGAAGAAGTAGGTTCCAACCCGTGGAAGGGACTGAAGAAAGAGCTAATTTGGGATTTGTCACACATCAGTGGCCCGTTGTCCAAGGAGGGAGCGTTGGTTCATTTAACACCTCTTGGTCTTCAGCCATCCCTGGTTTTCTGCATCCCAGTCCCAAAAAGGCTTTTAAAACAGCAATTGCAGCAAACCCCTGTGAAATCCACTCCTTGCAGTGGAGTTTTGGACACCACAATATAAAAAGACCTAAAGCTATTAGGGGATGCCAAAGGAGACTCTGGAGATGGGGCAGGATCAGGAGGAGTGGCTGAGGGCCCTTGGTGTGTCCAGCTGGGGCAGAGGACACTGAGGGCAGAGCTCAGGGGCTGCAGCTCCTCCCCAGGGGCAGCTCTGATCTCTGGGACAGGGACAGACCCAGGAGTGGCTGGAGCTGGGCAGGGCAGGGCCAGGCTGGAGAACAGGAAAGGTTCTTCCCCCAGAGGGTGCTGGGCACTGCCCAGGCTCCCCAGGGAATGGTCCCGGCCCCGAGGCTGCCAGAGCTCCGGGAGCGTTTGGACAGCACTCTCAGGTTGGGATTGTTGGGGTGTCCGTGCAGGGCCAGGAGCTGCCCTGGATGATCCCTGTGGGTCCCTCCCAATTCAGGGCATTCTGTAATTCCAATTACCAGCTTCTGAGGGCTTGTTTTCATCTTCCCACGTAATTTCAACTGCTCAGTGCTGACCAGGCTGGCTCTTGCCCTTGTTCCACCACAGATGCTGCTACAGATCGCCGACGACTTCATCGAGAGCGTGGTGACAGCCGCCTGCCAGCTCGCGCGGCACCGCAAATCCAACACCCTGGAAGTCAAAGATGTCCAGTTGCACCTCGGTGAGTGACTTTTATCTGCTTTTTTCCCCTCTACCCCCAGCTCTCAGCTCTCCCTGGAGTCAGGGCACCGCTGTGGTGCTGAGGTGCAAAGCTGTGAGTAGATAGTGCATCCCTGGCTATGGCAAGGGGTTGGAACTGGATGAGCTTGAATGTCTCTTCCAACTCAAACCATTCTGTGATTGCAGAGCGTCAGTGGAACATGTGGATCCCGGGCTTTGGTTCTGAAGAAATCAGGCCCTACAAAAAAGCCTGCACTACAGAAGCTCACAAACAGGTAAGGAGCCCTCAGGACACCAGGAATCACAGGGAACGCTGGTACAGGGATGGTGCTCATGGCCTCCTGGCACTGTGAATTTGTGGCCTCTTCCCTGTGTTTTGGACCAGAAATGACTTCCAGAGCCTCCTGAGCTGTTTGTGCAGAGGGTTGAGGTTGCTTTGCCCAAAGAGAAGCAGCAGCTTTTGGTGCTGAGGGGCTTGAAAGGGTTAAAACCAACTGGGAGCTGCACACAGCTCAGTTGTGCCCCTGGCAGCTCCGTCTCTGTGCAAAGGGACTGAAAACACCCTTAATTTCGCTTTAAACTGCACTGGATCGTTGCTTTTTAAGCCCTGGTCAGAGCGTAGGAGCCGCCCTGCAGTGGGTCCGTGGGTGATGCTGCAGCTCCCGCTGGGCAGAGAGCGGGGCCTCGGTCTGGGCTTTGATCCCACTGCCCCGGGGGGCCACGTGGAGCGGCACAGACACTTCCTTCTGTGGCTGCAGCCTGGGCCTCCATTAAGATTCACACGGACCTGTTCCACCTGTGTGGGAGCGAGTCAGGCAGCGTCCTGGCAGCACCCGGGGTGCCTTGTTGCTGCTGTGGGTGGCTGTGCCTGACCTGCTCTGAGCCGCTCAGCTTCCCGTGGTTTTCCCTCTCTCTTGTTGCAGAGAATGGCACTGATCCGCAAAACCACCAAGAAATAGCCCCTGGGCAGAGCCGGAGACGCCGCCAGAGCAGTTTGGGATACCTGCCTCTCCGCTGAAGCCTCCACGATGTCACCTGTGGGATATTTTTTTTAATGCTTGACAGAGAAGCATCTATTTTTTATTAACGGTGCAGCAATATCTTGACTTGATGAGGAGAACCTGCCAAAAACATTCTACAGCCTGTTCCTCGTTCCTCCTCAGAGTGCAACATATCTCAAACAGAGACTTTTATTTGTGACTTGAAAGTGGTTTATCGTACAAGTGATTACCCAAGGGACAGAGCATTTGATCGTGTGTGGGACAGTATTAGAAGCATCTGTAGAGGTTTTTGTTTCCTCCTTCCTGCCCCTACCTGCTCCAGTACTTTGTAATGTCAGTGTTTATATAAATACTTGCGTTTGTTTTACATGAATAAAGAAATTATTAATCTAAGCTCCTGGCACAGCTTGTGCTCTGCGCAGGGATGGCCGGGGCAGGGTCCCTGTCACTGCAGCTCTGTGTTTGGTGCTGTTCTGTGGGAGATCTCCTGCGAGTTTACAGGAAGCAGAATCGTGGAACATCCTGAGCTGGAAAGGATCCCTAAGGATTATTGTGTCCAGCTCCTGGCCTGTCCAGGACATGCCAGCAATCCCACCCTGTGCCTGCGGGCATTGTCCAACGTTCTCTGGAGCTCTGGCAGCCTTGGGGCTGTGCCTGTTCCCTGGGGAGCTGTTCAGTGCCCGAGCACCCTCTGGGGAATTAATTTCTTAATATTGTCTATCCATCCCCTGGCCCAGCTCCAGCCATTCCCTCGGGTCCTGGCTCTGGTCACAGGGAGCAGAGATCAGAGGTGTCCCTTGGGAGGAGCTGCAGGCCCTGGTGAGCCCCCCCTGTTTCCTCCAGGCTGAACAGACCTAAGTGCCCTCAGCTGCTCTTCCAAAGGTTTCCCCTCCAGCCCCTTCTGGAGTTCCACAAGGATTTGGCCAGTCCCTCACTCACCAGGCAGGGTGGGCAGGATTTGGCCAGTCCCTCACTCACCAGTCAGGGTGGGCAGGATTTGGCCAGTCCCTCACCAGGCAGGGTGGGCAGGATTTGGCCAGTCCCTCACCAGTCAGGGTGGGCAGGATTTGGCCAGTCCCTCACCTGCCAGGCAGGGTGGGCAGGATTTGGCCGGTCCCTCACTCACCAGGCAGGGTGGGCAGGATTGGGCCAGTCCCTCACCTGCCAGGGTGCACAGGTCACTTCCCTCCTGACCTCCAGCCCAGGGTGAGTCCCTTCCCCGTCGCTGGGATATTTGGGAGGGGGATGTTGTGACAGGGCAGGAAGCCAAGGTCCCCCCGATTCTGTCTGTGCCTGGACACTGAAAAGGCCACATCCCTCTGCCTGTTCCTGCTGCTCTGCTCAGAGCTCAGGGGGGCTGCGGGGGTTGTTGTGGGGGTGAGGGAGTTGGCAGCACTGCAAACTCTGCACGACAGAGAGGCTCCTCCAGCGCTGGGCTCATGCTCCCTGTCCAGCTCTCTGAAAGCTCCCGGGGGAAACCAGCGTGGGTGAGGTGATTCCAGGACCATCCCGGGCTCGCTCCTCTCCTCATGTGACTGCGGGATGAGAAGCCTGTGGAGCTCCTTTCTACAGCCTTGTAAGAGAGGGGTTTTTTGCAAATTATATTGTAGAAGAATAATCTAAAAGGGAAAGTGGGCACTTCCTCAGAGTGGTATGCGGTTATTTTTGCTTTGGACTCAGCCAGAGTGGCAGATACATCATCTGAGTTCCACGATGAATTTGTCACTTTTAATTCTATTTGGGAAGGCTTAAAAGAGTTTAGGGCTTTATGATTTGGGTGTCAGTACAGGAGAGGATAGGGGAAGGGGTGACATTGATCTCTGCAGGCCTGTGAAGTCCCACCTGGGGGCTTCACCCTTCCAAGGCGCTTCCTCTTTCCCAGGAAAGCGCAGGCAGGCAGAGGGTGCCCGGGGGTATTTAATATTAATATTATAAATAATTAATTTAATATTAATAGCCTGTGCCTGGCTGCTCTGTATCCCCTTCCCCTCCTGAGCCCAGCGTGTGCACGCCCTGCCAGTGTCCCCAGCTCTAGCATGAGCATCTCTTCCGCTTCTCCTCCTTCTCCAGCGCCGGCACCTTGGGCAGCACGGGCAGGGGGAGGCTGCTCTTCACCCCGTCCCACGCCTCGGTGGCCACCAACCTCCCCGTCTGCAGCGCCTGGTAAATGGCCACCGTCAGCATCTGGAAGGCCTGAACCACGTTGGAGGCGTCCTTGGCCGAGGTCTCCACGTACTGGGCGCCCAGCGAGGCCGCCAACTTCTCCGCCTCCCTCTGGCCCACCCGGCGCTGCCCGGCCAGGTCGCTCTTGTGCCCCACCAGCAGGAAGACCATGCGGAAGGGCTGGATGGCGTCCATCACCTCCCGGTGCCAGCGCCGGACGCTCTCGAAGGACGCGCGGTTGGTGAGGTCGAAGAGCAGCATCCCCCCAGCCGAGTTGCGGTAGTAGGAGCGAGTCACGGACCTGGGGGGCCAAGAGCAGGGGCTGAGTGGCCCCCGGGGTTCCTGTGCCACCTCGGGCAGCACGTCCCCTCCCCGCACAGCAGCCCTGGCCAGGACCTGCTCCTGCAGGCGGCACCGTGCGTTCAAAGCACCGTCAGAGGGAGGAGGATCAGCCTTTTGCTGTGTCAGGAAGAGCTCCAAGGGCAGCTCAGCCACCAAAGCTCATCTGTCCCCTGCAGCCACAGCCCACAAGTGCCCCCGTGCCTGCAGCCATGTCCCCAGGGCTCCACCATCCCTGCTGCCACAGTCCTGGAGCTCTCCCGTCCCTGCTGTCACGGTCCTGGAGCTCCTCTGTCCTGGCTGCCACATTCCCAGTCTTTCCCATGTCTGCTGCTGCAGTCCTGGAGCTCTCCCATTCCTGCAAACCCAGATCTGCCACTCTCCCATCCCCTGCAGCCACATCTCCCAAGCTTTCCTGTCCCCAGGAGCTGCATGCCGGGTGGTGACAGCCCCAGAGTGGGATGTGAAGGCTCCTGGCGGCTGAGCTGAGAAAGATGTTTTGCCCAGCACCCAGTGGGCTCCCGGCTGTTCCCAGCCCCTCTGCAGCTGGTGTGGCAGGGGAGTTTTTGGGGGAGTCCTGTGCCCCCTTTAGAGCTGGAGCAAGGGCTCACAAGGCAGTCCCAGGGGCTCCTTTCCCTTGGCTTCAGCTCTTGGCACAGTGGTTCCTCACCCAGAGAGACCAGTGGGAACACAGCCACATCCAGGACCTCCCTGGGGCAGGAATCACAACATTCCACCCCAAATCTGGAGGGGGACACCCATCTCCACCACCCCTCCTGGCCCCATGGACCCACCTGAACCTCTCCTGCCCGGCTGTGTCCCAGAACTGCAGCTTCACTCGCAGCCCTGGCTCCAGCTCCACGAACTGCACGTAGAAGTCCACCCCCACGGTCTGGTTGACAGCGTCCAGGAAGGTGCCCTCGGTGTAGCGCCGGAGCAGCGAGGATTTCCCCACTGTGGAGTCCCCCAGCATGATCACCCGGAACTGGTACTGCCACCGCGGCTCCATCGGTGCTTCTGGCGGCTGCCAGGACCTGCCACCCCCGCACCAGGAGCGTGTTTGAGCAGGCAGGGAGCTCCTCCACCCAGGAGGCGTTCCCAGCCCCTTTGGAGCCCCTTTGTTCCCTTTATTTTGTCTCCATCCAGCTGGAAGCACTCAGGGGTGCCTGCTCCCATTTTCCCACAGACAGGACACCCTGAAAAGTGTCCCAGACACGGGGGGCTGTTGCCCCACCAGTGATGCCCCCCAAAGCAGAGCATCCCCCATGCCATGGGTTGAGCGCTGTGCCCCTGGCTGGGATGTGGTGCTTGGCATTGCCTTTATTTAGTGTGGAGAAGCCTCAGGTTTATTAAAAACACTGCTACACCAGAGTATTATTTTTTTCAGAGCCCCCAAATTAAGGTTTGAAATAAACCCAAGCCCAGGTGGGAGACACAACCCCGTAATCACCCAAGGGCTGCCGGTGCTGGGTGGAGAAAGAAGCGTCCCCACGAGTCAGGGTCCCACGTCCCCCTGTCCCCATCAGCACTGGCAGCGTTCCCGGGGCTCCCTCCACGCTGGGGGCTGGCGGCGGCTCTGGCTGGGGATGAGCCTGATGCCATCACACCGCTGGTGTGGGGCCAGGAGCCCCCGGGCCAGAGCCTGCTGGATGCCCCCAGCCAGTGTCTGGAAAGCCAACTCCACGTTGAGGCTGCTGCGGGCCGAGGTCTCCACGAAGGCCATGCCCAGGGCGGCGGCCAAGTGTCCGGCCTCCTCCGCTGACACGGCTCGCTCGGCCACCAGGTCACACTTGTGTCCCACCAGGACGAAGGCGGGCGGCTGGTCCCCCGCAGCCTCGCGGTACCACTCGGGGACGTGCTCGAAGGACGCCCGGTTGGTGAGGTCGAACACCAGCAGCACCCCCGCCGCGCTCCGGTAGAAGGACCTGGTGATGGATCTGGGCACGCCCAGCAGGGTTTCGAGGGATACTGGGGAGCTCTCACACCGACAACCCTTAGGTGGGGCTTGGGAGGTTTTTGGGTGACAGATCGGAGCTTGGGAGTGGGGAAAGGAGACCTATCTTCACCATTTGCACCCCCTTTTCTGTTCAGCATCCCTCTCCCCAGACAGGGGGGCACCTGAGGAGTTCTGTGGGGTTTTCAGGGACTCTGTGGTACCTTTACCCCCCAACAGCCCCGGGTGGAGCAGAGATGGGGCAGCACTGGACAGAAACAGGGCACCCCCAGACCAGCCCTGGGGTCCCTGAGATGTTCCCAGGGATGGGGAGAGCCTGGGAGCCCAGGCACAGCAGTGGCTCTGCAGCCCTTCGCGCCCCATTTGAGCCTCTCTCACAGTCCCAGGAGCTCCTGGCTCCAGCCTGATGCAATCAGGAGAGAAACCACCCAGCCACCGCGACCGCAGCCAGCCCTGCTCCCTTGGCCGCCCCCCTGAACAGCTCCGGTGTCGCTGCAAGCTCAGCACAAGGTGTCACCGGCCCCTAAAGCATCACCGGCCCAGTGACCCATCGCCGCCTGTCCCCGCACGCCCCCGTGGGGATTTACAGACACCCCAGGGTCGGGGGTGACTCGGGGGGTGCTGGGGTCACACACCCACCTCACCTGAAGCGCTCCTGGCCGGCCGTGTCCCAGAGCTGCAGCTTGGCCCTGCCGGCGGGCGGCACCGGGACAGTCCGGCTGTAGAACTCGACACCCACGGTGGGGCCGGGGGTGGCCGCCCCCCCGGGACCCCCGCCCGGCCCCTCGGCGAAGCAGCGCAGCAGCGAGGATTTGCCCACGGCCGCGTCCCCCAGCACGATGACGCGGAACTGGAAGTGTCCCTCGGGCTCGGGGTCCTGGGGGGAATCTGTCACCGTCCCCATGGCTGCGCTGGCCGGATCCCGGCCCGCCGCGTTCCTGCTGTGCCGGCGGCGACAGGACGGGTCCCCACCCTTGTCCCCACCCCACGTGGGGACAGGGACGGCTCTGGCCCCGCAGTCACCCCGGCGGACAAACAAACTGTCCCAGGGAGGGAGCAGCTGCCAGCTCTGTCCTCACCCTGCCCGGTAACACCGAGGAAAGGAAGAGGGTTAACTCTTCTACCCAGGTGTACATACAAAAAAATGGTTTGTGGAGCTGCTGCCTAATTCTTTTAACCACTTAGGAAAAACACTGAATTAAGTGACTGGCCTTTTCAGTTCCCCTATTTTAAAAATTATTTTTTTACCATTTGCCTGCTTCCCAACCACCAAACTCCAAAACACAAATCCCAGCAACAGCCCGTTTCAAACTTCAGCAGCAACACATCTTCAGCTCTAATCACTTCCTTGCAACATCCTGGCATTCAGTCTTTGTTTGTTGTGGCCGGGATGTTGTTTAGTGTTGTCACATGCCCGCTCTGTCTCAGCTGCCTGGCTTTGGTGACAACAGGGCCAGCCAGGCTGGGAATGCTCAAGGTTCACTGTGCGCCCCAGAAGCCGAGATCCTGGGAGATTTGGGACACGCTCCACAGGGAAGGGGCTCTCACGACCTGCGGGCAGGAGAGCAGAGGGGTCAGAGGCACCCGCTCCATGTTCCAGGACAAAGAGCTCTTGGCCACCGGGTCACCTCGGGTGCAGAGACTGTCACAGCCCAGCCCCATCCAGGGACAGGAAACGAGTAGCTCCAGCTCAGAGCTGTGCTTCCCCACAATCCGTTTTTCTCCACGGTGAGAAAACAGGCGCCCAGAATCACCAGGGCTCCAGCTGAGGGTGCTGAACACCCCAAGGCTGCAGGAGCTGCTCTCTCATCTCCACGAAGGCCCAGGTGTATTTCTGCATTCCAGGGACCCTGCTGAGGGCTGTGGGGAACCGAACACCCCAGCGGTGCTGCAGCAAGGACAGGAACTCACCTCTGAGCACTGCTGAGCTCCACTGAATGGGGACGCTCAGATTCCCTGGGTCAGAGCCAGCCCAGCCTCACCCCATCCCAATGCACCCCAAACACGGGAGACACCACAAGGATTTGAATTAATTGCGTTTATTCAAACTTGTATCACACACAGAGAATATTGTTGGAAGGGAACCGAAGGGATCACTGAGTCCACATCAAACCCACCTTGGCATTATCAGCTCCCTGCTCTAACCAAGTATTTGATATCCAGACCCCTCCTGAGAAAACTCCATGGAACAGACTGCTCTTCCACGTGCAGCACCTCAACGGGAGCTTGAGCAACACCTGGAGCCAAATCCTTTCCATCTCCCTCCTCTGCAGGTGAGTGGAGCGCAGAAGTGGCCTGATCCCACTTGGAGGAGCTCACAGCTCAGGAAGGAGCCAGGATCTGGCTCTGCAGAGCTCCCACTTCTGGAGGAAAGGGCTGGGAAAGAAGAGTCTGGCACTGTAGCACCTCAGGGATGGCTCACCCTCTACTTGGACCTGAAAAAAAGGGATAAAAAAGAATCCAGCTGAGTGATGAGCAGTCGGGCTCAGCGCTGTGTCAGGTTCCATCCACGCTCAGGAACTCCTGGATGTTCCTTTCCTACCCAGGGGTTTTGGGGAGCTCACGCCTGGCCTCAGCCCCATATCCGCAGGACTCATCCAACAGTCTCCAGACTTTGGAGTCATCATGGACCAGGCTGCACTGCCACTGACCTCACCCATCCCCTCCCCACAGATCACAGCTCTGGCCAGTTAAAAGCCTCCAAAACGAAGCTGATCATTCCCCCCTGCACAGTCCAGGTGACAAACTGGCCACTTCCAGCACAGGCACAGTCAGCTTGAACTGTTCCCTGTCCTCCAGACCACACTTAGATCATGCAATCCTAGAATGGTTTGGGGTAGAAGGCATTAAAAGCCACCCCATTCCACACCCTGCTATGGGCAGGGACACCTTCCACCAGAGCAGGGTGCCCTAAATCCCATCCAATCTGGCCCTGGATCTTCAGGGACGGGACAGCCACAGCTTCTCTGGGCAACCAGGGCCTCCCCACCCTCACAGCCAAGAATTCCTCCCAGTATCAGTTTGAACTCACTGCCCACCCAACACCCGGAGCTCCCCAGAGGACACTCACATGCTCCACGCTGCAGCTTCCCCACAACTCAGGTCCTATAGGGAGGAAGCTGAGTCCCTTGGGCCAGGGCTCACAGGTTCTCACCCTTTCCCAGAGTAACTGCTGAAAAAACAGAGCCAGAGTTTAGTGCCTGAAGCCCATGGGTCACTGTAAATCCACGGCTCAGATTCTCCCAACAAACCCCAGCCCTCCAACCCTCATGGCACCTCAGCCCCCCGTGCCCAACGTTTATCCCTTCTCCCAGCCAGGGGTTTCCTTCCCAACCAGACTTCCCAACACAGTGAGGCTGGCACAGCCTGTCTTCCTAGTGGCCCCTCTCAGCACAGGACACACCTGTAGAGAGCCCAAGACCAGCATGAATTTTTACTCTTCCTCCGTTTTCGACCATAAGATCGGTATTCAGATCTGATGGGAAAGGGATTTGGAGGGATGAGCTGTGCAGCTCCAGCAAGGGGACTACCTTCTCACCCGGGGTTATCCATGGTGATGAGCTGGATCATGGATGAGCTCCGGAACACCCAGGATCCCTGGAAGACACGACAACACACCCCCCGGAATCAGCAGTGGGTTGCAGACTCTTGCGGACACACCCGACTCATCCCACCCCGAAACCAGGAGCAAGAACAGCCCAATTCCCAAAAAAGTATCGGAGGGGCGAGTGACAGCCACGGGCAGAGGAGGCCCAGCAGTCAAAGACCTTCCCGTTGCTCTGGCATGTTGTTGGAGACCTGCAGCTACTGCGTGGAGCCACAGCTCTTGGATAAAACATGCAGGGAAATATGGAGTTTGTCCAGTGAAGTCTGTGACAGAGCGATCGACTGGCTCTGGATCAGGGCTGATTCCCAGTTCTGCCTCTCGCCAGGCCCAGAGAGAGGCAGTGCCCTTATTTTGTGCCCTTCAGAGCAGGAACCAAGGGAGTTTGCAGGGCCCAGTCTCAAGGACAAGCCGGACAGAGGATCCACAGCCTTGGACCAGCAGGTGCTGGCACTGTCCGAGAGCAGACGAGCAGGAAACGCTGCTGCTTTCTGCTCAGGCCCAGGGAGGCCACGAACCCAACAAAATCCTCAGCCCAAAGGAGGACTCCAGAACCTGGATCGCCCATCTCACCTGCCCAAAGCTGACGCTGTCACCATCCCATGCTCCGGCATCACCTTCCATGCCAGGACACTGCTGGGAAAGAAGAGAGTCCTGAGCTTTAAGTAATTTACAAGGAAAGTAAATTAAAACAAAACTACAAAAATATGGGATATCCCCCCACACTGTGCACCAATTTGGAGCCCAGGGGCAGGGATTTGCGGCAGCCGCCCGCTTCCAGCGCCACCCTCCCAGCCCATGGCGGGCCCTGTACTTTCCCGAATGTTGCCGGACAGTTACAAAGGATCAAACTGAGCGGCGACCGTCGAGGAAAATCTCTTCGATCTCGGCTCCTTTTTGACCGCATCTGCCACAGCACCGACAGACGCAGCTTCGATAGGGCCGGGCGGGTCCGCCCGCGGCCGCCTGTCCCGGGACAGGGCATCAGTTCAGCCTCGGGGCTCCCTCACTCACCCGGGGGCCGGGCCCGGCCTGGCGGACAGGGCGGGAGCAAGGCCGCGCTGTCCTTCTCAGCCTTCGGAGCGCACCGAGGCGCCGCCGCCGGGCGCGATGCCCGCGGGGCGCAGATGCGGCGGAGCCGAGCGGCGGGAGAGCCCCGGGGACGGCGGATGGCGGCGGATGGTCCTGGATGGGCCCCGATGTCCCCAGCGCCACCACCCGGAGTCGCCGCCATTGCCAAGAGAGGCGGAAGCTGTGACGCGATCGCCTTTTATAGCGCGGCAGCGCGGGCTCCGATTGGCTGCTGGTGCCCGGCCCTCCCGCAGGGGCTGCTGGGAGTTGTGGATCGCACCGCCTACAGCCCCCGCCATCTTTCCTTCCTTCCTTCCTTCCTTCCTTCCTTCCTTCCTTCCTTTCCCTCCCCCCATCCCGTCCCAAAGGGTAAACAAGCCGCCCGAACACCCTGCTCCAGTGGCAGCTGTTCCTGCCCATGGCAGCGGCTGGAATGGGATGAGCTTTCAGTCCCCTCCCAACCCAGACTATTCCATGATCCCCTGATTCACAACCCCCAGTAGCACTGGGAGCAGCTGCACACCCCCACCCCACCTAAATGACCTCCAGTCCGGGTGGCACAAGCAGTTTCTCTCTCCTCTATGCAAGGTGCACACCAGGGGTTACTCTCTGAAAAGCTGAAGGCAGCAGCTGCGTTTCCCCTGCTCCTTCCTCCCTTTTGGAACACGGGGGCAACACTCCACCCTCGGGGAATAGAAGGAAAGGTTCGTGGAAACAGAATTCTGTTTGCCAGCACAATGCCTCTGTAAGGCTCCTGGCTCATGATCCATAATCCGTGGAAAGGATTTAAAATGGGAGCACCTGCCAAGGGGCTGGAGGGAGTGCTGGAACAGCTGCTGGGGCTGATGCTGAAGGCACAGCCACCGTGGGAAATCACCCTGAAAAGCCCGACACTGCTTCCTGCCCAAGCATGGAGAAAGGGTAAAAAGGATGGTCACGTTTTAATCTGTTCTGAGCAAATGACCAGATGAAAACATTCCCAGTGTTCAGAAAGGGCCTTTTGAGCTGGTAATTCCCTCCAAACACACCGGTTCGGCGACAAAATAAACCCTCAGCCATTTAAAGCCAAGTCTGGGAACGAGCCCCAAACTCTGTATGGCCCAGACCCTCCCCAGGACAGCCCTTGCCAAAGCGGGCAGGGACAAGGTCCAAGCAGCTGCTCCTGTTCTCCTCCCTGGATCTCACAGCTGCCATGCCAAGTCACGAGGCCATCCCTGGAGTCTCCTTGGCACAGCCACTCGCACAAAGTGAGCCTAGAAATCATGTCATGTCCTAGGGCAGGGTAGAACCTGGGAGATCAGTGTAGGAAAAACACCAACCTTCCCCAAAATTTCAAACCTTGGCAAACACTGTTCAGGAAGAGACTCTTCCAAATGCCGAACTGGGAGAATCCCCGAAGAGCAGCAATGAAAAGCACTGGATGCCCAGCAGAGCTCAGCCATGACAGGATGGATGGAGACCCAAGGGGGCAGAGAAAATCCCAGTGCAAATCCATGGTCAGCAAAGCCCTGATGAACCTCCCGGGAACCTCTCAGCAGCCTCTTCCCCAGCACAGGACAGGGAGGACAGGCTGGAAGCTGCTGCAGTTCCCAGCACCCGACAGGTGGGAGCAGACAACGCACAGGGATGTGAAAACTCAGGAAAAGCAGGTGTGATCCAGGTGGATCCGTGTGCCTGGGGACACATCAAGTGTTGGGGAAGCTGGAATAGGGAAAACGTAGAAATATGATTACCTGGCAAAAACTGTAGGTGAGATTGAAATGCAGACGAGCTTTGAGTTACCCAACCCCAGTTACTGAACAACTGGAAAACAATAGCATGGCCGGCTGGAGGTAATCCCCACTTGATGGAACAATGCCTTCAGCTTGCAAGCAGGTCCAAGGGTCAGAGAAGACCCTGCAAACCCATCAGAGAGTCCAAAAGGCAACTTTTGGAGTTTAAAATGTAACGCCATAGGCTAATGCAATGATTCTTATAGGCTGTAGGCAAATGTTGTAAGATTTGTAGCTTGTTCTAGATTGGTCAATGGAAATTAGAATATTCAACACAGAAGATGATTTATTGTATTGTAAACGCTCATTCTGGTCACTCTAAACTGCTCTCTTCATTCTGTTCTGCTCTGCTCTCTTCATTCTATCCTTCTCTTCTCCCTCACTTCTCTGGCCTGCTCGGAGCTGCGTCCTGCAGCCTTTCTCTCCCCACGCCTTCAGCAATAAACCTCATGTTCTAAAACCCAAACATAGAGATCTCCGTTTGTCCCGACCGTCCAACGGACACAGCGAATCCTACAATCAAGGGGACAAGCCAAGCCCTGGCCATGGTCAGCTCTCAATCTCTGTCACCTTAGCTGTGTTTTCCACCATTACTTTTCCCCTGGCAATTTCACAGCAGAAGCAGCCTGGTATTTGAATTATAGAATCATGGGACATCCTGACTCAGAAGGGACCCACATGGATCATCGAGTCCAACACTCCTGCACAGAACACCCCAAGAATCCCACCCCGTGCCTGGGAAAAATGAGTGTGTGCCAAGCAGGACCCCAAACCCCTTCTTAAAAAACTGACTGCACTTGGAAAAACCATTTTGACCGGGAATAACTGCTAAGGAAGAAAAAAAAGGGAGGTATTTTCTGAACAAATGCTCTAACCAGGAAAAAAGGGAAAGTGAGCTCTGTCAGTGACATTTCCTGAAACAGCTCTATCAGTTTCTGCTACTGCATTTCAAATTCATACCCCATCCTGCCACTGAATTAGTTTCATGTTTAAGCAAATCCCAGGTTAAATCCAGAAACTGGTGTATCCAGTATGCTTTACAAGATCACTGGGAGATAGCAAGGCTGGAAGGTAAAAATTCCTCTCAGATCTTGTTTAGCAAAAACTGAGGATTAACGAGCCGGTAATGAGAAACCCAGCACAGGAAGATTAGAGTCAAATATTTATCCCTGTTCCGATGAAGGGATTCAGAGAAATTCCTAGGGGTGTTGTGGATGTCTCGGCGTGTGGGATATGAACGTGCCTCCAGAAATTGATCCAAGTAACAGGAATTCTCTCTAGTCAGACTCAGATGGAAAAAAATAAGAAAAAAAAAATCCCAGTCAGCCCCTTTCAGCCCTCTCATCCATCCATTTGCTAAAGAAATGCTTCCAGACTCTTCATCCCTTTGGAAGCAGGTCAGGATCACCCCCAGGCCACCCCAATGTGTATTGTCAAGCTTTTAATTAAACCCAGGCTAATGGCAAGAGGCCACCCCGCAGCCCCAGAGCTCAGCCTTTGGAAATCACCACCCTGTGCCCGAAAACACCCATGTCCCCCCAGCTCTGCTGAGCATTCCCAGGCTGTGTAACTCAAATGGGAATCAGAGTCCGTACACTTCCATCTAAATCAGATGATGGCATCTTCATCAAGGAACACAATAAGAACGTTTGAGTTGGTTTTGGAATTGCTCTAAACCCTGCCTGCTGAAAGGCAGAAGGCTTCGTGATCTCTGTTGCAGGTTTGGATGCAATTTTCAGGAAT
Source organism: Pomatostomus ruficeps (assembly GCA_013400735.1). Classification (NCBI taxonomy): domain Eukaryota; kingdom Metazoa; phylum Chordata; class Aves; order Passeriformes; family Timaliidae; genus Pomatostomus; species Pomatostomus ruficeps. The sequence continues at coordinate 36,416 of VYZT01022221.1, forward strand.
TACATAATCCTAGGGAGCTGTGATATCATCATCTGCCTTGGACTCCTTGACTTTGGCACACAGAGATAAAAGCAGAATTTACCTTACTACACGGAGTCCTTGTCTTTCATCCTGTGTGACACTAAATGGTAATTAATCTGGGCTTTTCCTGTAGCCATCCAGGAGAAACAAAATCCCACACTCTATTTAACTTGGATCCCAAAAGGCAAACCCTACAAATTCCAGGTGGTGGCTGTTTTGTAGCTCCACATAAAAGCCTTCCCTGTACTTCAGACACTGCAATAATGGCCGGGAGCTGAAAATGAACATTAAAGATGAGTAAGTGATATTAAAAAAAACCCCAAAACAATGCTGAGATTTAAGAGCTTCACAGAACCTTGGCTGAGATTCCCCCAAACAACCCCAAAAGCCTGGCTCGCACCTCCAGGTAATGTGGCCCAGAGCCTCGCATCAACCTCTCTCCTAAAAGGAAAGCAGGAGCTATTTTAAGCTCTGCAGCACCAGTAAACAGGCGTCAGCAGGTCATCTCTGCTGGCCTCTGCACTCCCAAATCACTCCTCACAAGGGTCTGTGCTTGCCCAGCTCTCCCAGGAATCGGGGGTTAGGATGGGTTGGGTCAACATTCACCATTTTTCTTCCCACCACAAAACAAAAGCAGAGAGCAAAAGGGTTTTCCCCCAGGGTCGCTGTCTGCTCCCTGATAAGCTGCTCCTCTCTCCTCTAGAGACAGGCTTGTATGGAGATGGTTTACCCAGGCATTGGGAAATACTCTACAGACAGCAATGACAACAGCAGAATGGATTTATATTGATAAACAAGTGTGGCTTCACCCCCTGGAGCAAACTGGGATTGTAAAAGCTAAAATTCATAGGGGTGGGGAAAAGCAACTCCAAAATAGAAGGGAGGGGCACATGAGACAGCACAGCAACAGAATGCTCTAGAAGTGTCTCAAACCCCCTTCTTACATCACTTCTGCAAGGCCACTGTGCTGAACTTCCCCAGGAGAGAGGCTGTTCCGAGCTGAGCAGCCACATCAGAGGATTTACAGCTCTGCTCTCTTCCACTTCTGCCGCTTCTGAAGCTCCTGGCGTGCACAGGGAACATTCCTTTCCTTCCATTCAGAGCAGCTGAAGGTGAGACAGCAGCACAGTCAGGGGCACAGCAGGAGGAAGATTCACATGTGAGAACGCAGGAGTCCAGCAGGCCTCGAGCTCCACTCATTCGGAATAACCTCACTCCAGTCACATCCCCATTCCCCTCACATTCCCACTTCCATTTGATAAAAAAGAACCACAGACTGACAAACAGGTCATAATTATGGACACAAACAAAGGTGTAGTAGAAGTAGCTTTATCAAAGTATTTAAATTTTGTGGCAAATCTCTGCATCAACATGGGCAGGGAGGCAACGAAATGCTCTGCAGTAGCAACTTCAGTTACCAAACTATTCCTTGGATAGACATTTATTACAGGTAGTTTCTCTGTTCCTATTTCTCCAAGAGTTTAAGGCACAAAAGCCTGAAAAAGGGCTTATAACATGTATGTAAGTGCTATTATTTTCACTCTCACCTCTAATGCAACATATCAGCTTAAATATATTGCTTGTCCATCCAGCTTATACAACATCCAACAGAAAACCACTTTCCAGGTTAACAACCATTTGTTGCACAATAAATCAATGCAATTGCTCAGACCCGTTTTTGCTGCAAGATCTTCAGTTTCACTCTGATTGGGCAGTGGAAGACACTACAAAATCTCAGTATCTCAATGAGACCATCAAGGCGTGTCCACAATAAAAAAAACAAAAAAAAAAATGAAGGCATGATACACAAAATAACATTTAAATAGGGTTGCTGGAAAAAGTGTTTTAAACTCTGTGGTTGATGGGGAATTATGTCCTCATGTACAGGTGGAGAAACAGGCCGATGTGCAAGAGATCACCAGGTAAAAGGCATCAATCTGTAGCTTTATAACACTCCTTGCTGTCTTCGCTCTCCAAAGTGCTCTTTGGGTTGATTGCTTAAGAACACCAAAGTTGCAAGCTCGAGATCACAGCTTAGGGTAACCAGAACAGAAGCTTTCATCCCATGCTCAAGTTACAGCAACCTTACCCAGTCACTTGGAAGATTTTGAGACATTTTAGTGATGTCCAACAATGATCTTTTTTAAAATAACACATTCGTGAGCGTTGGGTCAAATGATTTAAGACCGTTGAATGGGCAGCAAAACAGAAAGATGGGCAGGAACCAAAATGCAAAGGGTAATTTTACTTAAAAGACCAACTTTTTTATTGTACGACGGAGTAGAGTCTCTCCCCTGTGCCATCTCGTTGAAAGTTTATAAATTACAATTCCCAGGAAGTATTAAGAGTTCAAGACAAAAGGAACAAAACTGTCGCAGTCCTAATTTCCACCATGAATAAAGGTTTACCGTGATGCTCCTACAATACTTGATCTCTACAGGAAAGGCCACAGTTCTCCTGTACTCTGAGTAGCTGGGTGGGGACAGGGCCGCCCCTCACTGGCGCAGGATGCGGGGTAACAGTCCGGAGTGCACTGGCAGGATGTCCACAGACACAGTGCCTCAGCGACGGGGCTATAACACCGCCGGGATCTCTGAGGAGACAGTGTCCAAAGGCTGCCAGTGACAGTCCATCAAGGCATCGTAGAGCTCTTCACTCTGTTCCATAAACTGCTTGTTCGCTTCGTGGACGTCTAACTGAGGCGTGGGGTCTGTGGGAGGAAAGAAAGACAAACAGGTCACACATCAAAGGTGTTCAGAAAAGAAACCACCCTGTAAACAAGTTGGTTTATTAAAACAAACACGGGGGGAGTCTCAATATCTCCAGGGCAGGTGTCAGAGGACAGTGCCGGACTCTGCTCAGTGCTGCCCAGTGGCAGGACAAGGAGCAACGGCCATAAAGGAAAACACAAAAGTTCCACTTCAACATGAACAAGAAGCTCTTTCCCTGGAGGGTGGCAGAGCACTGGAACAGATGCCCAGGGAAGGTGTGGAGTCTCCTCTCTGGAGACATCCCAAACCCACCTGGATGTGTTCCATATTCCACTCAAGACAGAAATCTGGAACTGCCAGCATGAAATGATAGTTTCTGGCACCAATAAATGAAAGTTACTTGTACAGGTATCCAAAACCCTGATCTGGTTTAGTGACCCATCTCAAGCAAGGACTGCTTGAAATATTTTATCCATGTGCTAACTAATATTATTCCCTTTTATTTTTAAACTAAAAGCACAATGAAGTATTTTGGGCTCTAAATGTCAAGATTTTACAGAAAAACAGAATATCTACTTTTTTCTTGGTAGCATGTCAGAAAAAAAACCGTAGTAAAAAAAAGGATAAAAATTTCAGTACTACAGAAGATTAAAATCTCAGTGCTGGGGAAGTCAAATAGTTTCAGTCCTCGCCAGGTTCAGACTCGTAGCAGCAAACCAGGTTGTTGTAGGTGATAGTGACCCACAAATTTTCTCAGATTTACTCAAAGATAAAAGTATGTTATATATTGAAATTAGGGCCAATTTGAGAAAGTCTATCTCCAAGCAGTGCAAAACAAACAGACAACTTCAACACAGAATTTGAGAAACATACCTTCCAATGCATCCTCACCGACTTCTTCATATGTCTGCAAGGAGAAACAAAACCCTTAGGACAGCAGATAATTATCTCTCCTTTTACAAGCATCACTTGTTGATTAGTACTGTCAGAGACTGACTTTTATACTGGAGTTATTACAACAGAGTTCTTCACACATAAGCCTGGGTTCCATTCCCAACGCTCCACGGGCAAGATCCCACCCCAAACCCCTAACAGAGGCAGCTCTTGAGATTCCAGGGTTGATGGCAGTGACTGTTCTGCTGGGTTCTGTTCTTTATAACAAGGCTGAGGAAGGATCCCAAGGGCACTCTGAGCACTGCCCGTACCAGGAGAACTCTTCCACCATGACAGCTGCATTAAGAGACCCTTTGTGCCCTCCAGAGCTTTTTTGTACCTCAACAATACACCCCCCATAAGGCAACAGGACACACCAGGGGCTAAACACTGAATAGCAGTTACATTAAGACTTCATTATTAAGAGGTCTAAACTGAGATCACTCGGTGTGTTCAGCCTGGAGCAGAGGAGACTGAGGGCAGAGCTCAGGGGGCTGCAGCTCCTCCTGAGGAACAGCTCTGTGACCAGGGGCAGGACCTGAGGCAATGGCTGGAGCTGGGCCAGGGCAGGGCCAGGCTGGAGAACAGGAAAGCTTCTTCCCCCAGAGGGTGCTGGGCACTGCCCAGGCTCCCCAGGGAATGGGCACGGCCACGAGGCTGTCAGAGCTCCAGGAGCGTTTGAACAGCACTCTCAGGCACAGGGTGGGATTGTTGGGGTGTCTGGGCAGGGCCAGGAGCTGGACTGGGTGATCCCTGCGGGTCCCTCCCAGCTCAGTGACTCTCAGAGCTGAAGATGAGGTGTTCCCCTCCCAGCTCCCAAGCTCTGCGGGGTGTCTGGGCTGCCCTACCTGCATGGTGCTCTGCGTGTAGCCGTACTGGGGGTAGCTGTAGCTGTAGCTGCCCGTGTTCTGGTCGTACCCCCACTGTGCGTAGTAGTTGTGATACTGTTGGTAATACTGGTTGTAGTTATAGTTGTACATCTGATTGTACTCCATTGGTTTCACACGATTACTTCAAAAAACAAAGCAGGAGTGAGTTGCAAATAGTGCAGAACAAATGTGAAAAAAGCAGTGAAACAGCTTAAGAGACAACGTGGTAAAAAGACAAGGCTTAGTCTAACATGCAAATTTCGATCTTTAAAATATATGCACTGTTTACTGCAGCAATATGTATTATTTGCATACATTTGCATAAATAAAGAAGTGGTCTAAATGTAATGCCCTTTCCTGTATTCATATTCCTCTTCATTAATAAACATTGCTTTCATTCTTTAGGAGCTAATTGGGTATCGCTTCCTGGCTTTGGGAAGGGAAGAGCTCAGGACTGTGAGCCTCAGTTCAGAACAATCCTGAACCACAACCCAGACACCGGGGTCCCTTCTCCCTTCTGATAAAGAGGATGAAGTTAAGGGATCTGCAGCTTTCTGAGAGAAGGTGCTGAGTCTTGCTTTACATGAAGAGTTAAAGACTTAAAGCCTTGCACAAAACCTGGAGTTTTCTTTTGTAAGAATGGAAAAAACCTCTCCCTTCTGCCATTGTCATACAGAAACCTAAGCAAGGACTCGTCCCCTTTCTCTCTGAACTGGGTGGTCTTCAATGCAGAGACTTGAGAAAGTTCATGAAATATGAACAACTAGTAATCAAAAAATAAACTTAAATACCCTGTGAACGGGCTAAAATTCCCATTCCTTGCCAAAAAGTGGCAGCATTCCCAAGGAACAAGGAACCCACCTGACTATCAAGATTGGAAATAATGAGATGACAAATACTGTTTGAAAATGGAAATATGTCACACATAAAGCTATTTCTACTAATGATGAAATTAGTGAGAAGTAGGAAGAAGGAAACATCAATCTTCTCACCACGATAAACCCCTTTTTTCTGCTTTTCTCTTCCTTTTCCCTCCCAAGCCTTCTGAAAATCTATATATTATTCAAATAGGGAGCAATTACTATGATTCATATTACCCTAGTGCTACGAGCCCCAAGTCAGACCAGGATCTCATTGTATCAGGTTCTGAACAAACACAGAAAAAAAAGTTAATCCCTGCCCCAAAGGTCTTATATGTAGTAGACATCATCATAGAATTAGCAAGGTAGTTGAGCTTTGCTATCCAGACATCAATATGCAGATTTAGACTATTTCAATTTAATGCAAAGGAACATACACTTTAAAAACAATCATATTTAACCACAGTGTGTGTGGATTTAATAATGTATACAATTCAAAACAGTGTAAAATGCTTAGTGTTGAGCTAACATTATAATTTCTTTGAACTCCTGGGCATTCTGATACTCCCCATATTCATGGGTATTCCTTCATTTTGTGATGGAAACATCCAGGACATGTACCCAAAGCTCTAAAAGGCATTTAAAAATGGATGTGATTTCTCATATAAACATCTGGCTGTTCTACTCACGCTTTTGGTATAGCCACACTCAAGCGTACAGGTTTAGAGCCCAAGCCCACAGCTCCCTGACACTCTGTCAGTGCTCTCTTCTGTTCCAGCTCATCCGTGAATTTCACGAAGCCGTAACCTCTGCGGAGACACAGAATAACTCACGTAAAACCAACCCCGAAGAATCACGTCACGTTATGAAAATTACAGTCAAGTTTGAATTGGTTTGGGAAGAACAGCGAATGAAAATGTTCATTAGGGTGGTTGTCCCTGCTTTTTGGGGAGGTGAAATGATTCTGCCTTCCAGTTGCTTCTCCAAAATGCCCGACGCCACGCGTCCAAGCTCTGGCAGTGCTTCCAAGGGCTTGTCAACGTGAAGCAGTTCTCGTGCCAGTGGATTCTGGGGAACTGGAAGTGAGCTGACACAAGCCATGACGAAATGCGTGACCTGACAGTGGTAAAGCCCCAAATCTCTGCTGGGAGGATACTGATAATCTCAAGAGCTGCAAGTCAGCACAGGACTGACAAGACAGACACTGCTTGTATCCCAAACTGCCCCACTGTGAAGGGAAACACTGCTTTTCCCTAGGGTCAAGGAGATCTGATTTCCAAGCAAGTTTGCTTTTCAACAGGAATATATTCAAACAGGCTTTCTGCCGTGCCCAACAACAGCAGAGGGCCTGAAAATGAGCTCTTAACACCAAGCAGCTAAAACCCGCTCTGAGAGCACAGCTGGAACAGGGACAGCACATCCAGAACCCCCGGACTCTGCAGCAACCCTTCAGTGCGGTGTGGCAGCACTGCACGTCAGCCAGATGGGAAACTCCAGCTCCCTCCAACCCCAGCTGTCCTTTGCGTGGGATTTTGATGCTGAGGTGAGTCAGAAGCGATGCAACAGCACCCAAGAGGGCAGTGCCAGGATCCCATCATGGGATGGGCTGCCTCACGCAGCAGAAAGATCAAAGACTTAGGTGTGGGAGGGTAAGAGGAATCCATCTAAGCAAAGGCAGGAGTTTGGGAGGGAAGGGCTTGTCTACCTGGGGAAAAGAACGAGCCGTAAGCAAGGGTGTAAATTTACAGTGCATTATCTATTCTGTGGGAACTGCTAAACACCAAGTAATGGGCTATTTTGAAAGCAGCATCACCTACTACTCATGGGAGGTCCCCACTGGCAGCTATTCCAGAACAGTTCATGCCCCAGAAAACACAGCAGCTTGCCCAGCAAGCTCCACACACAAGTCCAAATATCTTATTTATATATATATATATACACAGATATGTATGTATCCTCCTCACAAAAAAACCAGATCAAAGCTTAGGCTTATCTACATACAAACTAGATTATTCAGCACAAGCAAAACTCTACACAGGCTCACGTTCATTTAACTTTCCCTCTGCCAAAGGACTATAACAAATTAATCCAGTGCAAGTCAACTTCTAAGCCAGTTTAAGGTGTTCACACACAAACCCAACTGAGTTTCTAGGCTGCGAAAAGACTCCTGCTGACTTTCAGATGGGACCAGGACTCTGTAAGAGAAACTGGCTAAACCACTGGTGTGGAAAGAAATAATTTCTTCCTGGCCAGGAGCTCCCTGCAGACCTTCTGTCCTGCCCCTGAGGTCTGGAAAAGCCCTGCACCCTCAGCAGAAAGCAGAGAAGCAGGCACAGCACCACAGGCTCCAAGCTCTTCTGCTGCCAGGACAAGAGGTGTTGGGAGGAGATCTTCCTGATCCAGCACACCTGGCTGGAAGGGCCAGGGGTTCACTGGGCATGTCCACAAGCCCTAAGCTCCTCTCTCACATCACACTGACACCTGCAGTTGCCTCAGCTCTGAGCAATTGCACAAGTCCCAACAAAGCCCCTGGCAGCAACACTGGCACTGCCAGGGGAGACAGCTTTGCTCTTCCCTGAAAAAGGACTCTACGTCCCTGCTCTTTCCCCACTTCCCAACTTCCCACAGATTCCCTTTCCTTGAGGTCAGCACCTGAGCACAGTTCCCAAAACCCAACTAAGAGTCCAACCTGCAGCATCAACACCTGTCCCATAGACAGACACTGGAGCAGGTGCAGCACCATGGGAACTGCAGGGCGTACACCAAGGAGGAGGAGGAGGAGGAACAGAAGGCACCCAGAGCCCAAGCCAGCAGTGCCAGTCCCAGGTGAGGTGGCAATGACAGCACGAGGATCCACCAGCCAGAGTGACTGAGCAGCTCTGCAGGAGGTTCAGGTTGCCCATGAGCAGGAACTTCATGGCTGGGGAGGGAGTGCAGCCCTGGAACAGGCTGCCCAGACAGGTTGAATTCTCTCCATCCTGGGAGGTTTTCCAGGCCACACAATTCATGGATGATCTGATCGAGCACTGGCCGCAGTCCTGTTTGGAGCTGGACCAGAGATTCCTTCAAACCAACACATCTAAGACTGAGAACCACAGGTGAGAAGGTGGGGGGACCTACAGCCACGGCCTGGATCTTATCCCAACATTCTCACAGGTATTGGATCAGAAAAATGTGCTTCACTGGAGCCATGCTCTACCCTGGAAACAAGGACGCTCACCAGCTGCTCCCTCCTCTGGAAAATACAGTTTAATTCTGTGCTGTTTAGAAAATGTTTTAATTGCATTAAGAAATCCAGCTTTTTGATACCTGTTTTTGGAAAAGCATTTTCAGGAAAGACGAACAAGGCAGCTACTGAGAACCTGACAGTGAATCAGAGCTTTGTGTGCCCTACCCTGCTTGAAATAAAAACCTGTACAGTCCTTACAGGAATACACACTAAACAGCCTAAAGTTTGTAAAGCACAATTCCACCTGAGAGTTCAGGAAGAGGGGGTTTCAAGATTACTTAAGACATTTTTCAGCATTTTAAGAAGCATAATAACACACAAAGGGCCTCACACTGACAGAGGAGTGACAGTACCCATGGTGACCATCAAAACTCAAGCAAACTGCACACTGGATGGCCAAGAACACTGTATTTTAAGATTACTAAAATGTAAGCCAAAAGAAATTTTTTTTCCCCCTTGCTGCAGTCTATGTTTCCTGTTGCCAAATGTGAAAATGAAAAAAAAAGAGTGAATAAAAGACAACTTACTTGGATACTCCTGCCTGGTCCAAAACAACTTTTCCACCTCTACATGATGGATAAACTTTAACAAAAAATTCATATAGCATCCCGTCATCCACATCAGGAGTCAGGTCTCCCACAAAAAGGGAATATTCTGGACTGAAGAAATCAAAAGAAAACTTCTTAAATACAATCATACAAAAAAAAAAAAAGACATGCTGAGTGACAGTTACCATTTAGCCTAAATGTCTGAACTCAGAGAAAAGTGATATAAAAAGACCATTTAATGGAGACTTTAAAGTGTCAACAATTAAGCTGCTTAACTAATTTTTTTTATTGTCACTGCTTTTTCAAGTTAATTCAAGCAGCACACCAACCTACTTAAAACTGCTTTTTATTTAAAGATTATTTCACTGCTTATTGCTCACAGGATATCTGATTTCTAATACAGCAAGAAAACATTAATGTCTCATTTATAGATATGCTATTTGCAAAACGTAGATCTTAAATGATAATATACAGATCTTAAATTATAAGATATGAATTAGATACTTTGATAGGATGAAGTTTTAATACCTTAAAGGACACTGGATAAATCTGCTGTGTCACACACAGGGCAAAGCACAAAACTGACAGCCTGAGTTCTCCTCCCTCTACTAAAGACTGGCGGTGGTGAACTCTGAGTTTGCATATTTTGAATACTTTTTGCAAGGCAATCGATAAAGAGACATCAAGCAGTCAAAATTAATATTTAAATATTGAGCACTTACCTGTTATCGGGCTGTTTCCCATATGTTGCATAATTCAATTTAAATCGCTTCGCCTGAAACAGGGCAAAAATGAATCCACACATTCAAATGTTGTCATGTGAACTCCAACAATCAGGAAAAAATACAATAAGCTGATTTACTACAACAGTAGCACAACAGCACAGTGCTACACAACTTTCTGGGGATCATTTACAAGCTAACACAAATTTAAATTCCACTTCGAAGCACTTGGATCTTTTTTTTTTTGGATCCTGTGCTTCATTGCAATGTTCTGGGTTTAAAATCAATGAGACACCTGAGAGTGCTTCCACTCAGATGGGAACTGGGAACACCAATCCTTGGCAAAGAGAGACAGCACCAGCACCATGGCTCTCTGTTATTCCTTTGGCTGATTCAGTATTGAAAAATAAATAGAAGCATGAGCCACACTCAGTTTTGGGTAAACAAAAGTCTCTAAATGCAAAGGATGAGCTGGGCAGTTGCCTGCTGATTTGGCCTGCTTTGGATCTCTGCCTGACATCTGTAATTCTCTCCATGTGTTATGCAAATCATCCCTCCACACAGCACCGTGTTTTGAACAAAACTGTGAAGAAAGATGGGTATTCCCAAAACCAATCTTTTGTTGTTCTCTGACTCCTTGCAAGAGCTGCTCTCTCTGTCTCTGCAATGACTACAGAAGGCACCCAGGATGATCAGCTTGCCTCAAGCACGAGCAAACACGTGAAACAGATATCTCCAGGCCTCTCGCCGACTCCTTTTAACGGGGCACGTCACCCTCTCAGGAACGCTGACTAAATAGTTCCGTCTGAATTTCCCAGCTTCCTACTCCGGGTATTGACTGCTCTGAAATAGGAGCCCATTTACCTTGTGTATCACACCACAGCTGAGGTGATTCTAGAGCTGCTTTATGAACCAGTCACCCCAGCTACTGCAGCCAACTCCTGTGGGTACAACAGACAGCTGTGTCAGCCGTCCCGTTTTAATCTACCACACGTTCGAGTCAACATCCTAAAATTAGCCTCTCTGACTATTCCTCCTCTTCTTCCCAACCACCCAGCTTTTATGTACAGGAGACATTAGTTATGCACTGCAATTATTCACTGCTCTGGCTCCTTCTTCACTCTAGAGGGGTTTGAATAACTTCTGTTTGCTAAGGGCCAAGAACAATGCGAGGTTAAAAGTCACGTTTCTCTTGCAAATCAGTGTTACTCCGAAGTCAGTGTGAACTTGCAAGTTCATCCTGTACACGTGTAACAGCACACACAGGTGAATTCTCAGGTTGCCTCAGCCCTGAAAGTGTTCAAAGCCATGCTGGAGGGGGCTTGGAGCAATTTATCTAGTGGAAAGTGTCCCTGCCCATGGTAGGGGGTGAAATGAGATAAGTTTTAAGGTCTGTTCCAACCCAAACCACTCTGTGACTCCATGATCATACAGAAGGAGAGAGATGGAAGACTTGTGGCAGACATTCACTACACTCGGTCTAATTTCTTCCTTGTTCTTCTTTGGTTTCTCATTACTCCAACTTTGGTAACAGCAGAAGTGCTCAGATATAAGAAACCCCACAGCACTTCTACACCTGGATTTTATCCAGACAGTCACAAAGAAATCAGCGATTTTTCTCAACAATTTTCTGAGCAAGAACATGAACAGTTTTATAGTCATAACTTCAACTCCAAAGCAAAGAAGAATCCCGGTTTGTTAACGACTGCATTTGTCTGTAATCATTAAAAACACAGATTCTACTCTATCTGCCCCTTCCAAGTTTTGGTTCTCAACTGGCTGATCCCATTTACTCACCGGTGTAGCACCAGGAAGTGGCTTTCCATTGATTTTGTGTAAACATTTCTCTGCAGTAGCTAGATCTGCAAATTCTACAAAGCAATAGCCTGCTGGAATTCTGAACATACAACACAGGAGAGAAGAGACAAAGGTTATAAATTTAAAACACATTTGAGGAGGAAAGTTGTATTTTAGATTTAGATTTTAGAACTGGTAGGAAATTTGCTAAGGTTGCAATACACAGAACAGTTTCTTTTTAAAGTATAAACATTAGCTACCAAAGAGAAGATGGATCTCAAGGGATAGCCCCTACTTACCATAAGTCAGGTCAAATAAGCACACAGAAAACGGTTTAGCTTACAGTTTAGTTCCTACTTTCACTGATCACCCAAGTTTAAACTACTAAAAACTGAAATTACAACACTTAAAAGAATAATGAATAAGAATGAAGCTACTTTATTCTGCATAGTCACTCACTTTATTTCCAATGAACTCTAAAGGTTCTCATATTGCTCCAAGTCAGAGTTCCCACCTCTGTCAGCATCACACAGCTGCACTACAGACTGGTGACCGAAGCCTGGGGAGGTGTGATTCCCAGAGGGACGGAATGAGACACACACACTGCTCTGACTGAGTGCTGGAGCACTGCACGATGAGGGCCAAACCTCGTTTGTTGAGGGGAGGCTGAAGAGCCAGCAATGCCCTCTCCATTGCTCTCATCAATATTCCCATATTGGTGGCAGCAATGGTGAAAAACTCAAAGGGAAAAATTCACTCTGATATGGAAGGACCTTGGTGATGCTTCAGTCCAAAGGCACTGGGAGAACAAACAGAAACAGTTACCCTGTCAACCTGTTTCGAATGATTTTTACACTCAGTACAAGCTCTCCCATGGTGGCAAAGGCTCTTGAAACAAAGTTTTCATCCATATAGGGCTCCAGCTATAAAAGCAAAAAAAAAAAGGAAGTTAGATCAGGGCATCTACAAAAAAGAGAATATATGTGTCAACGTCCCCCTAAGCAGTTAAAACATTATTGAGAAGGATTTTACCCTTACACTTCAAAAAGAAGACTCATTTAAGAGGGTCGATGCCACTCAAAACCAGCAGGCATGCATGAACCAGGCTCAACAGTCTGCAAAGTGGAACCCAAGAGACAGCATGAATTTCAGAGAACAGGGAGCTTCACAGAAGGACAAAAGCCACTCAGAAACATACAGCAACAAACTGAGCATTCGCTACAGGGAGCGGGGGAGAAGGAGGTGGCAGGCTCCTTCTCCAGGTGCAAGCAAAGGCTGGGCCGGTGCTGTGGGTACACAGGCGTGGCACAACCCCGGGTGGCATGGGGCAGGTGACACTGCCCCGTGGAGCTGCTGCAGGGCTCTACAGAGCTGTGCCTGCCTCGCACAACCCCAGGGGACACTAGGACAGCACGTGGGGGAAGCCCTGGAGTCGTGTCCCACAGCAGCTCGACGCTTTGTCCTGCCCGTGGGAGCACTGACCGTGTTCATGTCACAGGTGAGAGCGGCACTGTGCAGGTGAGAGTGAACGTGCTGGAGAGCAGGTGTCTGCGTGGCGGAAGGGACTGACAAGTAGGAAATGGTGCTGGAATTTGCATCAAATATACTGTGAAAGGCCTGAGTGAGCATGGCACCTCTCTGTGCAACACAAAGTGGAAGAGGGAACTAACCAAAATTAAAATGGGGAGCGCTGTGTGTGACAGGTAACATGGAGCTGAAAAATAGATATATGATATATATACAGTTTCATTTATCTACCTGTGTAAGACAGGCGGCTCATGGTAACCTACAGCCCTCAAGTATTTGTGTGTCTGTCAGGTACCAGGTGGTTCCACCACCTGTGTGTGTGACAGAATGCGCAGTAGGTGAGAGAAGGTGACCCTGCTGCACTTGGACGTGTAAAAGGCAGCAGATGCCCTGTGGAGCTGAGTGTGACTTGTCCCAGGAGCAGAGGCAGCGCCACTCCGCACAGACCTGCCGTGCTGGGTGATCCTGGGGGCGTGTGTGTACAGGAGAGCTGGATCTGCAAAGGCAACAGGTTGTTTGGATATGTCTGTTTGGCTCAAAGAGCCATGGCCTGCTTGTGAGAGTGGTGATGAGAAAGAAGATGGGCTTTGTGGTAGAGAGGTGTCAGCTAACCCTCTGTGTGGGGAAAGGGGAAAACAGACCCCAAGGAGTCTCCGTGTGTGAGCAGAGGCAGTAGAGGACTCCCTGAGACCGTGGCAAAATGGGTGTGCTGAGTGTGTGTGTGGGAGAGAAGTACCCAGTGGGATCCTCAGGGATGTGCTGGGCTGTGTGTACACACACACACACATTTGAGAGATGAGGAACACTACATGCAAGCAGGACTGTGCTGGTGTGAGCTGCAAGAAAAGGGCTGAAGGAAGATGTGCATCCGAGAAACAGGTGGCAGGGAAGTTGTGACATGCTAGTGTGACTGCACACGCATGGTGGAGTGCACACAGGTGTGTACGAACGTGTGACAGACAGCAAAGACACCACACACAGCAGTGAGGCCACGTGTGAGTGTGTCACAGTGTACCACAGCGGCAATGCAGGCACTGCAACACACCGAGCACACACGCACAGCAGTGTGGGTGGGTGGCAGAGCACTACAACAGGCTGCCGCGAGTACACGTGTGTGAAAACGTGTGCTCAGTGTGTGAGGGACACGGGGGCACAAGAGCGAGGGTGTGTGAAGGACACACAAGGGACACCATGGGCTGTGCACCGCTGTGAGTGTGCCCACAGCAAGTGGGCAGCAAGACACCCGTGGGTGAAGAACCACCTGCTTCTCACAGGTGCTCTTCCTGCCAGGTACACACACAGGCAGCAATGAGGGAACCAGCAGGCTGTGTAAGTGCTTGTGAATTTGTGCGTGTGTAGGAGAATCAAAATCCCTATGAGGGTGTAAGCGCACCCACGGGTGTACATATTGTGAGGGATAATCCTGGAGAGGTGCATACAAATGTGAGTGCCTACAAGTGCGAGCACAACTAACAGCACAACCCTGAATGTGTGTAAGTGCCTTGGAAAATAGGAGCATGTAAGTGCCTATAGCAGCTGAGCAGGTAAATCAGCAGATAAACCCTCAAAGCATGCAATGTTCACACTGTGAGTATGGGAGTGTGAGACTTGGTGCCCACGCATGTGTATTCCCACCAGGGACACTGCTGTGGCTGTGACCTGGCTGCGGGCAGGCCATGAGGGTCACTCTAGGGTGTGGGAGTGTGTGTGTGTGAGTGTCACTGCTCACAAACGTGCCTGTCAGACTGGGGCTTGTGTCTGAGTGTGTGTGTCAGCCCGTGTGAGCGTGTCAGCATGCCCAGGAGCGTGCGAGGGGAGTGTCCCTTGGGGACTTTAGGTGTGTCTGAGTGTGTGAGGGGCTGTGAGGCTGTGCCAGTGGTGTGAGGGGGTCAGTCAGGGAGAGGTCAGCTGGTGTCAGGTGTCAGTCAGAGTGAGGGTGTCTGAGCTGAGCGGATGACAGTCTCTCGGCTGCTGTGTGAGTGTCAGGGAGAGTGTTGGCCAGCCAGTGTAAGGGTGTCAATTGTCATGGGGGTGCCAGTCAGAGTGAGGGTGTCAGGTGCCCTAACGGTGTCAGACAGTGAGGGTGCCGGAGTGAGGGCATCAATTGGTGTGAGAGTGTCAGTCAGTGAGTGTCAGTCAGTGAGAGGCTGTCAGTCAGTGAGAGGGTGTCAGTCGGTGTGAGGGTGTCAGTCAGCCAGTGAGTCAGTCAGTGTGAGGGTGTCAGAGAGAGGGTGTCAGTTGCTGGAATGGTGTCAGACAGTGAGGGTGCCAGAGTGAGGGCATCAGTTGGTGTGAGAGTGTCAGTCAGTGAGTGAGTGTAATTCAGTGAGAGGATGTCAGTCGGTGTGAGGGTGTCAGTCAGTCAGTGAGTCAGTCAGTGTGAGGGTGTCAGAGAGAGGGTGTCAGTTGCTGGAATGGTGTCAGACAGTGAGGGTGCCAGAGTGAGGGCATCAATTGCTGTAAGAGCATCAGTCAGCGAATGTCAGTCGGTGTGACGGTGTCACTCAGTGAGTGTCAGTCAGTGTGAGGGTGTCAGTCAGTCAGTGAATGTCAGTCAGAGTGAGGGTTTCAGTTGCTGTAATGGTGCCAGACAGTGGGTGCCAGAGTGAGGGCATCAACTGGTGGGAAAGTGTCAGTCAGCCAGCAAGTGTCAGTCAGTGTGAGGGTGTCAGTCAGTCAGTGAGTGTCAGTGGGTCAGTGAGGGTGTCAGTCAGTGAGTGTCAGTCGGTGTGAGGGTGTCAGTCGGTCGGTGGCAGGGTGTCAGTCACTCAGTGTCAGTCAGTGTCAGTCGGTCGGTGTGAGGGTGTCAGTCAGTGTCAGTCAGTGTGAGAGTGTCAATCAGTGTTAGAGTGTCAGTCACTCAGTGAGTGTCAGTCAGTGTCAGTCAGTCAGTGTGAGGGTGTCAATCAGTGTTAGAGTGTCAGTCACTC
>VYZT01022222.1:0-55321 GCA_013400735.1 Pomatostomus ruficeps
CAGCATATTCTGTCATTCTGTGATTCCATACTTCATTTTTGATCCCTGAATTAATGTCTGGTTTGTTAGTAGTCATGTTATTTCTTCCACTTATATACCGCCTATGAATATATTTACCATCCTTTAAAATCCAAACTCCATTTTCATAGCTTCACATGCAAGTATTAACTCTGCAAATAACATGCAAAAATATCTTACTCTGTTTCAGTGTTGTAATAGAGAAGGTACAAGAGGCATCACCATCTGTTTCAAGAATAGGCAGTAGAGAAAAAGCAAGGTATGGTTTTCAGATTTACTGGTTGTCTATGATCTGATATTGTTCTAACACTAGAAATGGAATTCTGGCTGAAAAGAGTGACAGTTTCTGAATAGAGTACTAATACCTAAACACAATGTTAAATATGTTTTTGGAGTCCTTCTTTCACTTCCTATTTGCAGTAATACTCCTTTGTCTATCTTAGTGATTGTTTGTCCTCTTTTCCCATGCTATATTTGAACAGCTCACACTTATTTGCTCTTTTTTCCCTTCATTATCCCTTGGAAGCCGTGAAATGCTGTTATTTTACAGCTTGACAACCAAGACCCAGGGAAATTACAATAGAAGTTCTTTCTCAGTTTAGAACCTAGATCCAAAAAGTGTTCCTACACTGCCTACTTTCCTCCTTATTTCTAGATTAAACCTCTTCCACTGCAGTTCCATAGATGACTAAAAGCTGAGAAGGGTGTGCTCAGAGATGCCCTGATTTTTAGGCAACTAGCCTAAAATGCTTCGCTCTTGCAGCACTTGTCCTGATCCATACAATGCACTAGGTACAGTGCTGCAGTCTGTCTCTTCATACCAAGCAGATCAGAACCTCTGCTCTTGTAGTGAAAAATTAATTTCCTTCTTTTACAGAAAGAGGATTTGAGTCTGTCCCTCACACCTGCAGATAGGTGACCACAATATATTTGGGGTTTAGCAGTCTCTTTGTGGTTTGTTGTAGCTGATCAGTAACGATGAGGTGTAATGAACAGGGCTTTCCACTTCAGCTGTTCAGGTACTTAACTCTCCTTACTCTCGCCAAGACCAGGCTTCTACTCCTTGTCTCATACAGAACTGAGCCATGCTCTCCCAACTGTCCTACCTATAAACCAGCAGCACAATCATGACCACAACAGTACCTTTTGGAGAAGGCAGGTGTACATGCATAATTCCAGGGTGTTGTGGTTTGACCTCGGCTAAGTGCCAGGCACTCACGGCAGCCGCTCACTCGTTCCCTCCCCTGCCACAGCTGGGCAGAGGAGGAAAGGAGAGGGGGGACAAAAAAAACCCTAGGAAATTAACTCAGAGGTCTATCAGTTGAGATACGGAACTGGGAGAAAAAGCTCTAAGGACAAAATAGGCTTAACTTAAGTTACAAAGTGAAATTTATTACTACCAGAGTTAGAAGGAGGATATGAGAAATAAACTAAACCTTTAAAAAGACACTGTTCTTTTCACTCCCCACCCCTCCCTCCCTCCCACCAACAGTGCAAAGACGGGCAGGGTGTGGGGGTTCAAGACAGTCCATTTCTAAGATCTTCTTTCCCTGTTTAGGGAGAGAAGTTTTTTCTTTGCTTTTGCCATGGGGTCCCTCCCACGAGAGACAGTTCTCTGTGAACTTCTGTGGCATGGGTTTTTTTCCTTGTCCATGGAATGCAGTCCTCCAAGGACAAACTGCTCCAGCATGGAAGCAAGGGGCCCCTCTCTCTCCAGCCAGGTCTCCCACCTGGACTGCAGTTTCCTCCGACATCCACCCGCTCCAGCGTGGTCACCTCCTTCACAAACTGCGGGACTTTTATCTCAGTCTCTGTCTCTCACTGGGCTGCACCTGCTACGGCTTCTCTTGGCATTTACGGCTCCTGCGGCTTCTTCTGGCATCCATGGCTGCTGCGGCTTCTGACATCTCCCCGCTCTAACGTTGGCACCTCACCCACGGACTGCAGGTGGCTCTGCATCCCTCATGGACCCCATGGACTGCAGGGGGGACACCCTGCCTCACCATGGGCTCACCACGGCCTGCAGAGGAATCGCAGCTCCAGAGCCTGGGGCACTTCCTCTCCTTCCTTCTCCACTGACCTTGGTGCCTCCATGTTGTTTTCCCTCACATGTTCTCACATCCTCCTCCTTCTCTAACTAAAAGCAGCTGCGTGCACATTTTGTTTTGATTTTTCCTTAAATATGTCATCACAGAGGCGTAACTAACCTTTCTAATTGGCCCAAACATGGCCAGTGGCATGTCCATCATTTTCAGAGCCATCAGAGATTGGCTCTGCTGGAAATGATGAAGAATTCCAGAAACTTCTCACAGGAGCCATCTTTATGGCCCCCTCCCTTCTACTAAAACCACAACACAGGGGGATGCAAAATCAGTTCAAATAGAGCTTCCTTGCCCTCAATGGAGTTGTCTCTAGTCTTTGATAGGAATGTGAGACAACCTACAACACTCCTTGGTTTTTCTGTTAGCTAACTTAGTGAGCTGACCATTTATCATGCTGGTTTCTGTGGGTCCCAGTACTGACTTCCCAATTTTCCTTTTTTATGGTATAGGGAGCCTTGGAAATAGGTCAGGGCTGTGAGTCCTAATCAGTGATGGACATTACAAAATGCTAAATGCCGCAGGGTTGGAAAAAAAGGAGAAATGGTGTGTCTGTTGTAGGAGCTGATGTACTGTGTTTCGAATTTATATTTTGGAGCTCGTTCATGAGCTGTGATACCCTACTGTGTGTACAAGTGTTTTCTTGACAGAGATAATGGCTGATTTCTTACACTGCTTGTATATTTCTGTGTACGTTTGTATCTGTGCTTGAGAGATGAAATGTGCAGTAACAAAATCAAGACAAAACTGAAACGTGCTTTGATCTCAGTAGTTCAGCAGGAGTTATCTGAACAATGGTGTTCACTCAGGAAAAGCAGCACTAGAGAAAAAGCTTAAAGTATTATACTTTGGGCTGTATTTGAATGTGTTTGAATTATATCAACTTGTTTAGAAAAGACATGCAAATTATTGACAGATAATAGCTACTGACTGTGAACGTTTGAGGTTTTGACTTAGAACCCAAATTGTCAGGCTAGGCTATCCAAAAGTTATTGACTTACAAGGCAGACATTCCCATTTGACGAATTATTTGGACTGCAAGCACTTCCGGAATTCAGTTAAAATCATTTTATAGTAATTACCTGAAATGGATTGTATGAATTGCATTGTGAAGGGCTCCTGTTTCAGGACATACCAGAGTAGAATATGGCAGCTTGAGTGTCTCAGGAGGCCTGTCCCAGCTTCTGCTCCCTTGCAGGCCCTCCTGCTGCCCCACGTGCTCTGCTCATGACCCACTGTGCCTATGCCAGTTTACTCAAAGGCAGCAGAGGCAAGGGGAGGTACTGAGCCCCAGTTTTGTTTTCTCTGCTCCAGTGGGGGGTTCCTTCACCTCGGAAGATGCTCTGGGGTCATAGGCCATTTTGTGTAGTCTCAGGAGCTGAGACCTGTTCTGACAAGATAATATATTTGTTTATTACAGTCTGTGATGAAGATACACTTGGATAGTTGCTTTATAATGTAATTTATGTCAATTACAGAGTAAATGACTGCTCTGTTTGCAACCATAACTCTTTCGGAAGGCAAAAAATTTTCTTTAGGAAAAATCAAATACTTGCCTCAATTTCCCATAGTAAACCTTGCAGGGGTACAAGGACTCCTTTCTTGAAGTATGAAGTAATTGCTTTTGAATGTCATGATCAAGTTGTATGATTTATAACCCCATTGTCATTCATTTTGAATCCATAATTCATACATCATTATTATTATTAATTTGTGAGATATATGGGAGTTACTTGAAGGTCAGTATCTGACTCCAAGTCTCAAACAGACTTTTTCCTATGTATTTTTTCCTTTGATCATATATTTCTGTTCATCATTATTTTGCAACGTACTACTGAACACTGTTTAAAGCCATTGTTTTGAAAAGTGATACTGCTTTATATAAACCATAGTTGAAAGCCAAGAGAAGGGGCAGTTGTAATTGTCTGTTGGAAATGTTTGAATTAGATGTAGAGGAAGTGCCTAGCTGATAGTGTAACATATATTTACATTGACAGCAACATTTTTAATCAGGCAGTTTTATATCTGATATGCACATTGACTGGGCTAAACAATTATATTTAGTGTGGACTGATAAATGTGGATTTATTCCATCCTATGTTTCAGTATTCCATTTAAGGAAATACTTGCCAATGCTCTTTTATTCCTTTTCAAAAGAGAACCAGGGCATTTAAGCTATGTCAAATGGGAAAGAAAAGAGGTGTCATAGCTGCCTTTTGATGGTAGAATATTGTATTGGCTGCCTTCTTCCTCTGGCTGATGCTCTGGTGACCTGTTGGACTCTTGTACTAAAGTTGCAAAGAATCAGAAACAGCTTGGAGACTGTTAAGTGCCATGAGCTCTCCTTTGCAATATTCCTCTGCTTTCACAGCAAGTAGTCTCATGACTAGGAAGACAGCTCTGAGAAATTAGAGTAGTTTTTTTCTGATGTCACAATTCCCACTGGTAAGAAAATGAGGATTAAAAAAAGAGGGCAGGAAAAAAGACAAGAAGAAGTCTCCTGTAGTTGTTAGTGGTTATTTTATAGCACTGAGCTGTAAGACAGCAACTCCACAGCTCCTTATGAGGTAAGGATTAGACAGATACGATGAACTGAAGAGTTGAGGAGTAAGGTAGAGATAAGTATGGAAGACAACCTTAAATCAGCTGTTCCACCAAGGAACAGAACATAGTCATACCTGAGAGAAATAAGCAGCAGCAAAAAACCCAGACAAATCACTGTTCAAAACCATCTGTCTCAGGTGTTTTCTTCCTAAAAACTGGAAAGGAGGAGAGTAAGTGTGGTTCTGGAGTCATTTGAATAGACAGAAATAGGAAAAAAATTCTCCTATAGCTCTGTAAGTTAATGGGGCATTTCTCATAGAGAAAAGAAAGTACTGGGAGGATAGAAGGGAAGAAGGGGAAAACGGGCAAATGGTGAAGAAACAAGAATTACAGCATTTGTAAAAGTTGTTCTTTTGAAAACCTCCTAAACTGGACACCAGAGAGTTGGGAATAATTCAGGATTTTTTAAACACAGTATTTTTAACCATAATGTATAAATGGATAAATGGATAAGTAGATAGCTATTTAATCTAGCACTATAAGGTTCTCTGGCTATACTTAGATAGAGTCAAATTAGATAAAGAAAACTGTTTGTCTGCTTTTTTCCAAGTGTAAGTGTAATTAATAACCAGAACAGTTTATTTAAGAGGGTGGTGAATTTTCTATAATTTTAAGATTAAATCTTAATTGGTTATCCTTCTAAAATAATGTGCTTTGTGACACCTATGAAAAGGGCTTTTTGTGAATATGGTAAATCTCAATAGGTTAAAGAAAAGTTTGCAAAGTATTCTGAAGATAGATTGCTTGAATTCAACTACTGATAATAGTGTATGCCCTTTTGGTTTGATCAATGCCTTCCATCTTAAGTGTGGTATTCATAGTAAAAATTTTAAGAATAATTTGAAGAGCATGCAATAATGATAGGGTGTCCTGGAGCCATGTACCCTAGTGGTCCTTTATTTCCTGTTTTCTTTCTCCTTCCAAGATCACCAGACGTATTACAGATTTTAAAAAGTAAGCCAGAGCTGTTAAATGAAAGAAGTTTTGTTGTATTTCACAATAGAATTGTCTAGGATCTATGCTGAAAAAAGACATAATGCTTACAAAACACTAGTTTCATGTGTTCCCACAAATGAACGACCCTAAACTGTCTGATTGTATAGACCTTAATAATACCTCTGGTAAGATACTGATTTTATAGTTGCTGCATAAGTTGTGAAATGCACAGTATTTAATTTAAGCAGAACAATAATTTCATTTATGCTTCTGCTGGGTGCTTAAGATGCCTGTTTAGGATCACAGGCATTTTTCAGATCCTGAGCATTAGTAAAATATGAAACATGTACCGTGAAAAAAAGTCGGCAAAAACACAGACTTATTATAAAATCTTTCTCTGACAAGCCATGCTGTAGTTTGCATAATGCTTGAAGTACCTGAACTTGCAAGTACAGACACTTTGGAATGTCTTTTGGAATGTCCTGTCAGGATTTCAGCCGTGCTTTTGATATCTTCTTTTCTTTTATTTGAAGATCAGATTTTTACCAAGTAAAAACTCACTGGAATTCATGATTTTTAGTTCATCCCTATAGAGAAATAAACCATAACTAAAAGTATGTCCTATATGCATATAGTAGGTAAGTAAGTGTCTCCTCTAGATAATCCATGTATGGGAAAGGCGTATCAGAGCCATTAACAAAAAATAAAATGAGAACTTACAACAATGTTAATATGGAGCTAGTGGCACTTGGTTCCAACCACCTCCTGAGGGCATGTTCCACAAGTGTTCTCTACAGCTTTGTAGATTTGGGATATCTGTTATCAAGAGAAAAGATGTCTCCTACCTTCCACCTCTACCCAGTCAATTTGTCTAAATGTCCTGTTGGAGAACTAATGTGTTTGAATTTGAACTTTAGCGATTACAGTATTCTAAATAAATGTATAATTTTTTTTCTATGTAAGAAAAGGGAAGGGGAAAAAAGAAGAGGAAAAACTGAAAGAAGTTATTCCTGTTGCACCTAAAGTCCATGAGGAAATAAATCTAGAAAATTCCCATTGGCTACCACCACCTGACTTCATTTTAATGGATTACATTAATGAGGCCTCCAAAACAATTCTACTGCTAACTACTACCCGGGAACAGACTGTAGCTCTTGCACAGTGAGTACCAAATCGTATTTCCATAAGCTGAATTGGTAAAATAACTGTTTTCTTATCCAAAGACAACTTTTCCAAAATAGTTATTTTTCCCATGCTTAAGTGGAATCCAGATCAACTTTCACCAAGAATGTTGATACAATTTTAGATTTTAAACTTTTTGTTTCTAATTTTCTTGCAATTAATTTAAGATTTTTAAAAATAGAATATCACTTGCAACAAAAGAGTATCAATTTCTAATTGTAAAAATACTCTTATAGAAAATTTCTGGTTCTTTTTCACATTTATACGTCTGTACTGATTCTTTCCAATGAACACATCAGCTGCATATAGCATCTACATCATCAAGGAGCCCCAGAGACCCAGGTTTTGCAAAGCCTAAAAGCATACTTAGAACCCAAATCTAATAGTCAGGATGGTTGCAAGTTACATGTATCATGTCTGTTCTTTCTTTTACCATCTTTCCTGCCTACTTGGTTTTGGAACCCCTTGGGACAGCAACTCTGTTGTATTTTGGTTTCTATAGAGACAAAAGCATAAGAAAACTTTTCTAACATAGCTTTTAAGTGCTCTTGTAATTAATATCCTGACAATTTAATAGTGCCAGATTATTGTACTAGTGCATGTACAGACTGTTGTTAGCAGTGTGTGATTCATTAGTTACACTGACGACTAAGCCTGGGCACCAATCACAGTCACCTCCAAACAGCATGTCTGTTTTCATCTTCTCCATAGTTTAACCTTTATATCTTAGCAGTTTCCTGGCCGCCTCCTGAATCTGGAGAGTTTGGTGTCAGATCCCACTTACTTTCACAAAATTTGTTACTTTTACTAACTCTCATTTTTAATGAAGTGCCCTAATGTGATATGAGGAATGACTTTGCCATTGATTGCAGAATTTGACAGGACAGATATTCATCCTTAGCTATCCAGCTGTGTATAAATCATGCTGCCTTCCTCAAGGTGGAATCCATAAAATTCTCTTTTAAATCTGCTCTTCTAACACACCAGTGAAATACTTGCAGACACACAACTCAGTGAAACAATCATGGGAAATTTAAGTAGAATGTTTTCTGTGGGGATTTTTCTGTTTGTGTTCCTTTTCAAGTGGCTGCCTGAATAGCATGTGTTGAATAGGGAGTGGGGGAGAAGGCAGCTGTAGCACCCCTCAGCAGCCTGGCAGCCTGGGCAGCGTTCCTCTTGTGCTCCCTGGGAAGGGCCCAGGCTAGGTGAGGGGACATTAGTAATGCTGGATGTCTCCTTTGGAACAAACACAGCCACCTTTGTGTGCCGGTGAGCGCGGCAGCTCGGGCAGCTTGTCTCTCTTTCATGGAGTCTGACCATGGGCACACACAGTACCAGGGACTGCCTCGAGCCCCAAACTTGCTCAGCTTCACTCAGGAATTCCCAGCTTCAAGTCACCCTGTCTGACACGCTTGGTGATAGCTCCCCATGCCCATGCTGTTGCAACCAGTGCCTCCTCAGCCTTAAGTTTTGAGAAGTGAGGCCTCAGAGGTTGCCTTGCTTGAATATGTCCACAGCTTCTGCAGAGGAGGGATGTGGGTTTTAGCTACCTGTCTGAAGCAATGGCTTGTGATTTTCATGTCAGATCTGTGACATTTTGTCCAGAGTGAGAGGCCTCAGTATCCCTTGTGCATGTGGCTGAGACACTGAGGGGAGCCAAGGTCTTACAGTGACCCTGCATAGGGGAGGTGCAGGTGTGGGTGTACGAGGAGACTTACACACCAGGGCTTGGTCCTGTGTGTGCACAGTCACCCAAAAGACATGCTTGTGGCAGAGCTTGCACTGACTGTGACTTCTGATCTGATTCTGTTTCTGAGCCATTTGTTTTAATGGATAAATACCTCTCACCCTCAAAATGTTGTCTTCATTATAAGAAAGCACATATAGAAGATAAATACCTTCAGTGAATACAGCTGCTTTCCTATGCTGGGATCATTACCTATGGCTTTATTTTTGTCATACATATTCTCATGCCTTTGTTGCTATTTCAAACAAATGATAGGTCTGGGCACTGTAATATGTAACTCACCTAATCTGTTACCTGTAAACATGAACACCAGCTTCTGTAATTACTTCCTCAGTAATTACATTGTTATTGATGACTTTTTTCTGAGGACTTTTTGCCTATACTACACCTCTCCAGAATCTCTGCTTTTGCACCTTGGTTTAGGTCTGTGACAAACATGAATGACCTGAGTTATGATTATGTGTATTTATCAGTAAGCATATTTAAAATACCAATAGAAAAAGTATTACAGTCTCAAAGGTCATTCATTTCTTGCTTGTATACATTTCATTGTGCTACATTTTGTGATAAATACAGGAGGAATTATAGATGTAATTGATGCTCATATGCATTTGGAACAGGTT
This sequence comes from Pomatostomus ruficeps, assembly GCA_013400735.1. NCBI lineage: Eukaryota > Metazoa > Chordata > Aves > Passeriformes > Timaliidae > Pomatostomus > Pomatostomus ruficeps. The sequence continues at coordinate 9,210 of VYZT01022222.1, forward strand.
TGTCGCAGACAAGATGGGTGGCTCTGTTGAAAAAGAGAAACTTCATGACTTCAGCTGGGAACTTCACATAAGTGAAACAGAATATGAACTGAAATGCAACGTTGTGCCTATTGGGAAAATCAAAAAAGGGACATTCTATCACAGGGCTTTACTTTTCAAGGTAAAATATCATTTATTTTGCAACATAACATATTGATGTTAAATGGATATTCTACACTAAAGAATATTTGCATTGGTATAATACAGTATTAATGTAAAATCTTTTGTATATAGTTTCATAATTTTTCACCAACAAAGTTGATTTCCCAGTGAATGAAAGCCAGCATCACTTCTTTCTGTAAACATTCTTGTTGTCATTAAATTGTCTTAAGTGATACCAGCAGAATACTTGATAAATGGCAAAAAGCCAAAGTATTTGATTTGGAGTCAAAACATTTTACATTTTCTGTAAACTGTAAAATATTGAATTATGCAGCCTCCTTCTTTTTCCATGCTGCAAGTGTAAACTTGTTGCGACAATTTTTATTGGTATCTATCCAGTATTCTGTGATAGTATATAACAGCTTCTATGTTCTAGTCTCTTAGACTGGGAAGTTTTATTTCGTCTTTCTTCATATGAAGATGTACTGGTGCAGCCTGGTTATCTGTCCTATCATTTTTCCTTGGCTGGATTTTTCTCTTTCTTGAATGGAAAGAAAAAGAAAAACAAGGGCCTAGCACATTAAGCAGGAAGGACCTAGGAAAGAGTACACAGGAGAAAGAGTATGGCCCTAAATTTATGGTATCCATAGGGAGAGAAAGTTTCCAGCTTATTTTATGAAGTTCTGAGGGCGTGAATTAATTATGCTCCACTGTCCTAAGAAACTTTCGTAGGGACAGGTTATCTCTCTTAAAGCCACAGCACTCTAAGCAATGGATCTCCTTGTCCATTTGTAACAAGTTAAAAATCTTCCAGGATCTCATTCTTTCACAACAGATGCGTGTTGAAAAAGCAGTTTGGTAGCTGGAAACCATTATAGGTCTGTCTGTTCCAGTGCAGCCCAGAGGGAAGGCAGGTGTTTCATCTAGCAGACACTTGCCTCACATTTCATTGCTTCCCGCATTTCCAGGGCTGGAAAGCAAGGACTGTGCTTTGGAGTGGAGCAACAGTCCTGAACTTACACTGATAAAAATGTTACATTTTTACACTTAATATTTCATACTAGCTATATGTGTGCAGTGTGCCTACACCTCATTGCTTGAATAGACTTCAAAATGTTATTCAGAAGTAAATCTTCCAAATAGAAAAAAACATTGCTGGGTACTGTGGGTGTTGCACTTCATTTGACATCTGAAGGACTGGCTGATAAACAAATGTACTGGTGTTTGAAAAGAGTTAAAATGAATGTTTTTCATGTTGTGCATAGGATATGTGAGAAATAACATTTAAAAGCCTACACTTTCTCAGCAAAACCAACAATAAAGGTTTGAAGTTTGGAACACTTGAGAAATTTATTAAGTCTGTTTCAAGAAAGCTCTAGGCCTTTCAGGCATTTGTTTTGGTTTGAAGCATCTCTAGGCCTTGCTGTATATACAGAAGCTACATGAATGAACTGTGATTAACTACTTTTACTTTCTTTTTTAGGTGATAGCAGACAGAATTGGCATTGGCTGTAGTTTAGTTCGTGGCAAGTATAACAGAGCTTGGAATGAAGTTAAATTGGTTGAAGACTCTCACAAAGGGCTTCTGCTTCCTCCTCAAGAGTATATTGTAGATCTAATGTTTGAACCAGGCTGTTTGATAAAACAAGGAAGTACAAAGGCTGATCAATACAAACGTATTTAATCATCTTGATGAATTTCATCAAAATAAATATTCTAAATATGTTTCCAGTTCTGTTTTTATGAAACATAAGGGGGTACATAGCCAACTATCAAAAAGAAGTGTATCTCATATGTGCTTAGAAATTTTGCTGACCTTTTTGTACTATTTTAAGATTAAATTGCAAAACTACAGATTAAAATTTGGTAATCAATAATATTTGGTGTGTGCTAACATTACAATGCTTATTAAATAGGTTTAAATTCCAATACAGCATATTCTTTCTTTTTCTAGTTTCCTTAAAATCCCATGCACATTTATAGGAATTTCATGTCCATTAAGCAAAAAAATGTGACATCTGATGAAATAACAAGTCATCTAAAAACAACTGGACGATTTTTGTGTGAAATAACCTAAGAACTGAGAATTAGAACTACAATAGCAGTATACTTTCAGCCTCTGTAGAAAAAATCCCATTTATATGTCTTAGAATTTGGCAGAGTTAATACTTAGAGATAATAGGACACTCTGGATGAAAGTAAGTACTGTTTGTCCTGGCACAGGAAAGATAGATGATTGATAAGCTAATGCTTGTGATCTCTGTTTAAGTTCTTTATTTTTGACTTGAATATAAAATGGACTCCGAGAAGGCAGTGGTTTTAGGCAGGGAATTTGTATTTCTTGCAGCCTTGGGTAACCTGGTGTTGCTGAAGAGTGGCGGTGCTTCTAAGAGAGGTAAAACACTGGCTAGAACGCTCTGGTAAACACTTCCTGGTGAAACTGTCAGGAATGTACTGGGGTATTTCAGAGGGCACCACTAGCCACTGAGTTTACTGTGGAAAACTGAGAAAATGTCCTGTACAGCAGTTAGGCCAGGGCAGGCAACGTTGTACAGAACTGAATTTCAGAAGACCAGAACACCTACACCAAGGCATTTACTTCCTGCCCACTAAAAATGTGATTAAAAAATTTGGGGTCTGTGTTCTTTTAGCTTTTTGTTTGTATAAGCACAGTCACTTGCCTTGACTGCTTTGGGTTGAGGAGGTTTGTATCTGTTGTATTCATTACTGCTCATGAGCATGACCCCACCACTCCCTCTCCTTCCTCCTCTGACATGCAGCATGATTTCCTGGTGGCCCTTAGGGGAACATTTTATCTTTATGTCGTAAATTCACTTATATGGCCTCATTTTTTACCTTATGTTCAGCAGTCCTCTAGACATCAGAATGAAAAAGAACTCTGGAAACAAAATGCAGGATATGCTGGCAGAACTGAGAGAAAGGTGAGGATGTGTTTCTTATCATTGCTATGTAGCAGGTAGGGGACTCATAGAAAGTCATATGCTCTTACTGACAGGTATGATTCAGTATAGAAACCCACAACTTTGAAAGTCCAGTAAATTTAAGTAAAATAAGAATTAATTTCCTGCTAGCTATCATTTTGTATAGTTTTCTCATTGGAATTTCATTATTTTCTATTGGAACCATAATGTTAAAGTATGACTTACTGTGTTTGAGGAGGTCTTGAAAAAAAAGCAATTTCTGTTGTTTCTAATAAAAATCAATATTAAAAAAAAAAAGACAAAATGCAGTTTTAAAAAAAAAATTGGGAAACTTCTAGACATATAAGCTCACTTTACATAAAATAATTATCTAAACAAATAAAACCAAATACTATACCCTGCATTGTATAATGCAGAGTTTGATGATCCAAAAATGTAGGATCCAAAAATGTTTTATGTCTTTCACAGTTTTGAACTTTATACAATGGGAGTTCTGTCACTTCAAAATCATAATGCACTTGAATGTCAGAATTAAGATCCAGGTAGAATATAAACACTTCAATCTCAAATTGTTACTTTGAAAACTGCACTTTATTTGTCAAGCAAGTCAAGAGATGACACACTTTTTTATTTGATGTTAATTGGGACCTGTAGTTGTGCCCATGGCCTGGTGAAGAATTCCCCCAACCTTGATAAGAGCAGCTCAGCTCACACTCATTCCAGAACTGAATCAGAAAACAAAATGTTTAAATGTTTCTACAGGGCTCAGCTGGGTGAGTATTCCCAGGACATGCCCAGCACACACCATTTGGCTTGGGCCATGCCTGAGGGAATTGATCCCCTACCTTCATTTAAGGAGCAGATGGGGAAGGGCTCGTATTTCCTTTTACATAATAGTTCACTGAGCAGATCGGTCACACAGAAGGAGTCAGGCTTGATGCCTTCCTAAGCACGAACAAAACAGTCTGCAGCTACCTCACTGCAGGATCTGTTCTGGACACTAAGCACTCTGCATCCCTTTTTGAAGATTTGCTGTCATGTAGAAAAGAATGCAGGATTAATAGACTACAGAAAAAGAAAAGTTGAGCAACCTCTTCAGCTTAATATTTAGGGGTAGTAATGAGGCTCAAGCCAGGAGTCTATTGAAGAAAGTAACCCATCTCCAGCAATGGTCAGTATAGAAAAGGTAAAGAGCATGGCCCAAATCCATTTCTACATTTCCAGAGTACTCTGCTAGGTTCAGCACTTCACAGCTGAGGGGATTTCAGTGTATCTAGGGAATTAATAACAGATTTACACAGAGATGAAAACACATAGCACAGACATGCCTGTACAACCACCCACTGACACATCCAGTACACAAATCTTCTAACTCTACAGCTGTGCCACTGTACCTCCTCTCCCCACAGGCAGCTGCACCTCTTCCCAAATGGCATAGAGGAAAACGACCAAAGGACTCTGCTCTAGCCCTTTCTGCAGCCTTTGCAATACAACTCTGTATACAGGACATGATTTTTGCAGTTTACCAGAACTGCTATTACAGCAGATCTTTGCAGATAAATCAACAGCTCTTTCAACTTCCTAATGAGATTATTATTTTTCTATTATATAAATACACTTTCTGCCCATGAAAGGTATCAGAAATAGTGGAATAACTTTATCTGGCCTTCCTTGTCCACTATTACCTAGGCAGAATTTAGAATTCACTTACAGGTAGAGTATGCACAGGAATGAGAGAAACACAGCAGGGAGAGACGTACACACATACGCACACATACATGTCTTTGACCTATAAAAATGTTATTTATAGGACATGGAAGAAATTGGAGTATTGGAGACACAAGGAGCTAGTAAAGGCTTTTATTTCATGAAGACTGAGCTTATTTGCATGCTGATGAACCAGCTAGTTCTTCCAGCTCATTGAAGTTTCACTGACATGCTAAGATGCCATCTATGGAAACCTTGTACAAAGCATAATTGAAGCCAGTTCTTGAAGTTGGATAGATGTTGGGGGAAGTACAGCAAGATGAGAAGAGCAATAATATCAAAGTAGGCATGAGGCAATGAGGTTGCTCATGCAGCCCTTTGCCCAGGCTACACCCACCTACTCAAATGCTGCCCACAACCAGCTCTCCTCACGCTGGTCCTACCTTGCAAGTAAGCGCAGCAGAGGGTTTCTTTGACCCTGTCTTCCAGCAGAACAAATGCTTGGGCTCTGCACGATCTCTTTGCCTATTTTAGAATAAGAGACAAAAAAACTCTTCAGCAAGACCTGTTCACTGCTGGTTTTCACTCCCTCATCCATGCTGCATAAAAGTAACAAAACTCTCCATAGGCTCCATACTGTGTAACATCTTTCCTTTTTGTGGTACCAGTGTTGTGCAAGTTTGCTATAAAACAGGGTACCAAGTTCGTGTGAAGCAGAAACTGCTCCAAAGTCACTTCACCCTTTTGTTGCAAGAGAGGCTGAGCTAACCACCCAACCAGAGACCTCAGTGCCTGCTGGTCCCACAGCTTGTAGTCTCACTGTCCCTGTCCCCCATTTCTTTGCTGCTTTCTCTTGCTGTTTCCAGGACACATCCCTAGATTGTCTCACTATGTCGGATACTCATCTCTTGTTTTCTAATCTCCATCCTGTCATGGTTTAGCATCAGCTGTCAGTCCCACACAGCCTCTCATGCACTCCCCCTCCTGTAAGATGGGGGAGAGAATCAGAAAAGTGAGAAAACTCAGTTTAATAGGTAAAACAAAAGCTTCACATGCAAGCAAAACAACACTAGGAATTCATTCACCACTTCCCATGGCCAGGCAGATATTCAGCCATCCCCAGGAGAAGAGGGCTCCATCACATGTTAACGGTGACTTGGTAACACAAACAGCATCACAGAATCAATTAGGTTGAAAAAGACATCTGAGATCATCGAGTCCAACCTTTGACCAGACACCAAGTCAATTAGACCATGGTTCTAAGTGCCATGTCCAGTCTTTTCTAAACACCTCCAGGGAGTGGACATCCAGTACCAGCACCATAAAGGACATAACTCTGAATGTCCTCCCCCTTCCTTCTTCTCCCCCCAGTTCTATATATGGAGCACAGTGCTATATGCTATGGAATATCCCTCTGCTCACCTGGGGTCAGCATCCTGACTCTGTCCCCTCACAGGTTCTTGTGCAGCCCTAGTCCACTCACAGGTGGAGTAAGGAGCAGAAAAGGCCTTGTTTCCGTGTAAGAGCTGCTCAGCAGTAACAAACACATCCCTATGTTACCAACACTGTTTCCAGCACAAATCCAAAACACAGCCCCATTGCAGCTACTGTGAAGTAAATTAACTCCGTCCCATTCAAAATCAGCACATCTTTTTCTACAGATCAGCAGTGCTTCCTAGTTATGAGAAGGATTTGAACAAAACCCCCCACACTATAGCATGTTTTTAATTCCTTTTTAGTATGAGCTTCTCTGAACAAGGTGCTTTTAGTGACACAGTCTGAAAGAAGATTCCTTAAAGACCAGATATCAAAAAGATATTAAAGAGTCAAAAGGCTTTTCAAAATGTCAAGTCATTAGTTTTAATTGGCATTAGGGAACATATTATGAAAGACTGGAGGTCTGCTCAGTGTCCCAAGATATAACAGATGTTGGTAATGATATCTAATTTCCAAAGCTGGAGAATTCCCTGACAAATGGGCACTCTTAAGACAGTTTATCCACGGCAGATCATACAGAAGAATTACATGCTGTGAGTGCCAGTTTCTTTTCATTACACTATTTTTGCTGCAGACTTCTAATGTAAGTGGGTTTAATCCTAGATCCACCTGCTATTGATGGGAGCCGCATTACCAAGAGAGAACTAGGCAACTAAAGGTTGGCTCCTAGATATAAATATGTGCAAAAAAGTCAGGTACTGTAAGCCAACCATTGGGCTATTCAGGTACTAAGTTTCTTCAGAAATTCCCAATGACAAGACAGTATCAGGAGTTGATGGGGACTGGGACTTTGCAGCACTGGGCCAAATTTAATGTTGGGTCTAAGTAGCCCACTGCAGTTTCCACAAGCCAGGAGCTGTGTGGCGTGTGGTACAGGTCTAAAACACACATCATGAAATGCAGAGTGAGCTCAGCATACAGTGTTCCATGTGCCAAGGATCACACTGGTCCAATGTTCAGGGTGCCTTCTTCAGAGCAAAACCTCTGGTCAGAAATCTGCAGTTATTTAAACAGCTCTGTAGCATTTGTCACCGTGGGATAGAGGAGGGATGGGAGTCACAGAATCATAGAATGGTTTGAGTTGGGAGGAATCCTAAAGATCATCTCATTCCAAATCCCACAGTGGGTAGGGACACCTTCCATTAGTCCAAGTTGCCCCAAGCCCCATCCAACCTGACCTTGAACACTTCCAGGCATGGGACATCCACAGCTTCTCTGGGGAACCTGTTCCAGTGCCTCATCCAGGGGCTGCCACTGATGCAGTGTGCCACTTGCTGTGTATTTGCTGACCACAGAAATTCAATAGTAAAGAGTAGTAGAGGTTTCAGTCAGGTCCACGCTCAGTTTTGATACCAAAACACTGGTGAACATTAGATAAGATGGGAAGGTATCTTTGCTTGGCACTCAGAGATTAAAGCAATGCACTAACAAATGTGCTAGCAATATCTGACCTGCCAGTATTTTTTCTTGCTAGATGAATAGCAGTATGGTGTAGAAATAAGAGGCCCTTGTGAACCCTAGAGCCTGCTCTGATCTTTTCTACCTTCTTCCTACCTAGCAGATATGGACAAAAACACTTACCACAGCAGCACTGACTCTGTACACTCTGCCTTTTAAAAGACCCTTTACCTAAAGTTCTGACAAAAGTAGGTTGTCCCTGCAGATCTGACCAGATTTTATACCACATGAAGCTGGAGAAGTTTTTGCTCAGCTCAGAGTTGCTCAGATAGGTCCTGGAAAGGAAACCCCAACTCCTGTTCCTGCGGGAGCAGGGTGTGCTGAGCCAGATGGCCACTAGGCATTTCATTTTCATGAAATGGAAAACCAGCTCATGCCTTGAGAACACAATGCTAGTTTTTCCAACAGATAACTCCTGAGCATGCAGACCAAGGATTATAACTGCATCTTGAAGTACTGCTACAAGAATGAGTTAGGGCAGGCAAAGCACACAGGTAGTGCAGAACCGCACACTGTGCACCTGCACATCCCTTAGGCAGGTTTTTGAACTAGTTTCATATTTTTCAAGTCATACATCCATTTGATAAAATCAAAGTCTACTTTTATAACACTGGGAAAATAAAACTCAAACAAAAAAAAACCTCCAAAAACACAGATGTCAAAATATTTTTGAGATATTTCATCCCCTCCACTGTCCATCTACTTTACTAAAAGTCCTGCTCCTTACTCTGTAATTCCTTCCCTAGTGAAATCAAGAGGTGAGTCCAGCCTCCCAGTCTGGCCACAAGGCAGGTGTCTCTTGCAGGGAGCCACAAAGTGTTTGAGAGCCCCATCAAACCCCCACAACACAGGTCACAGCCCCTAAAGGTGCTGAAAGCTCTGCCATAGCTGCAGACCCAGAGCACAATGCTTCACACTGGTAAGAGGTGCTGGTTGGCAGGAGGATGTACTACATTAAAAAACATAGGACTAAAATGTTACTTCTTGGCCTCAACTTGTTCAAATACATCCATTTTTAGTAGAAGATTTCCAGATGACAGACATGCCAAGAGGTCTTACACAGCAGAAGTCAATTAGAACTAGAACTCCCACCTAAACCAGTTCCACAGGGACAGTGGCAGTACAAAAGAACTTAGGGTCATTCGTAGGAAGCAGGGAATGCACATTCAGCTCCCTGCTTTCTGCTTATCTTCTAACCAAGAGCACTGCAGTGAAGGTGAGTTACCTGCACAAAACCATTGGCTCACTCTACCAGATGTACCTGCATCTCAGCAAGGGAACTTTTAAGGAGCATGCTTTTGTGCTTTCTCTGATTAGAAAATACTTTAAAAATAAATCTGTGGGGGCTCACCTAAAAGAGAAGGAAAGAAGATTCATAACTTCACTTATATTAATCCCAAATTTAAAAATACTTCTAAGATGAATGAGTGGGAATAAAACCTGTTCTAGTGAGCCCCATTCCTCAGTAACTCCCATTTGCTGGGAAAAAGACAAACTCTGTTATCAGGGAAGTCAGTCCAGTGGGAGAACCATTCTCCCAATCAGAGTGTGAAGCATGACATACCCTACTCTTAAATCATTTATATTTTACTTTTTTATGATGCAATCATGAATTATCTTTTTCTGCATTTGTAATGAGAGACTAGAACAGATGGTAAGGGCTTAGTTCAGGGTGATAAATCCATTAAGATAACCTACGGAAAGCTGCTGCTATGGCAGTTGCTGCCAAATAAGTTCATTCAATCCTCTGTTCAGGCTTTGGGTGCTGTGTGGAAGAACCATCTCAGTTCTTCACTACCTCGGGGTACAGGGGATAAGAAATCACACACAAGTTTGTGGAATGTATTATTACTGCCTATGTGGCTCAAGAAACTTGGATGGTATGATATGGGGGATGCATTGGGCAATCCAGGGAAATAGCCTGGATTTGTTGCTTCCCAACAGCTGCCCATGAAGATACACATGTTCCTTACCAGACTTCATGTCTACTTACAGCTAAACCCCAGGGCTCAGTTGCAGAGTAGAGTTTTCTATCAAGGAGTGATTGCAAACTATGCATTTCACTTTGTATTCATGCCTTCGCTTGTTTTGCAAGAAATTTCTCAAAGCATTTAGAATCCTAGAATAATTTATACTGAACAGGACCTATGGAGGGTATTTGGTCTAATCCAATTCAAAGCATTTGTCACAGTGGACCAAACCTGTAGGTTCCTTCCAACTGGAACTATTCTATTCCATTCTATTTTGTTCTGTCCAAATTAGACTCCAAGAGAAGGCTCCCACTTAAGCTAGCCCACAAATATGACCTGTTATTTTCCAAAAACAAAGGTTAGAATAATCAGATATCCTACAGGTTATGGCTAGCAAAAAGAGATGTTGAACCATAAAGCAAACAAAGAAAGAAGTTGTGTGTTCATTATTTCTGATGCTGCCTTTGACCTGAATCACATCAGGCTGCTCCCTAAACTAACCTAAGCAGAATGTATATATCAGCTTCAGGGAGGTGCAGGTCTGCATTCAGTCTCTGTGTGTCTCTGAAAACCAGCAATGCATTTTCCCAAGATACATTGATACTTCTGCTTTTAATAAATTTTGCCAAAATCCTTTTCCATCACTGGAATTCAGCACCAGAGCATTGCCACATATCTTTAGATTCCCTGTGGAAACGTGTTCACCATGTGTGTGGCTGTGGCCACCATGGCCTCAGAGGGCCAGACAACATCCCATTCCTGGTGGTCGAACACCACAGTCTAAAGGTGCTCTGCATGGGTTATGGTGAGAACCCAGGATCCTTTGTTTCTGCTGTTTGCATATTTCAAGTTGACTGGTTACTGTTTTCCCCTCCCTGTTTTATATATAAGTTTATGAATATGCATCCCCTTAGTTAAATATGTATTAGATCTAGAAAGGTCTATGTTCCACAACACCCCATTGGTTATCCCCTGTTGTCCCACCTTCAGGTGCTCCCTATTATTGTTTCCCTGTGAAATCATCCCTTTTACCTTTCTCCATTGGCTGTAACCCTTTTTCCCCCCCTCCCCCTTCCCTGAGTATAAAGCCCTGAGACCCTCCCTCCTCCCTGCTCTTTGTCTCTGGACCCTTCACTTGAATAAATCTCTGTGGACCCCACACGAAGAGTCCCTCCCTCGTTCTTTGCCTCCATGTGCGCCGTGCCCCATCTGCAGCTGAGAGATTGCCCCCTCGGGTGGGGAGCTGCCTGGCTGGCGAGCAGGTCACTTTCATTAAGGCATAGCACAACCCCCGGGCTCTCTTTTGTGAGTACACTGCCTTAGAAACGTTACCTCCATATACCAAAAGCTCATAGTTTCACCACACCTGAGTGGCTAGAGGCTGGCTGTGGAGTTGTATCAAGTCTATTAGAGAAGAGAGAAGACATCTGCTGAGGAAGGATGTGGAATTCCTGCAATATCTCCTGTTGCGGTGCATTCCAGGGGGTCACCGAGCGTCTGTCCGCGGTTTCAGGAGCTGTCCAGGCTGCTCCAAGGCACAGGAGGGTTGGCGAAGTTGCTGCAAGGTTTCACCCAAACCACAGATGTTCCAGGCGCACCGAAGAAGGAGAGACAAGCGGAGGGGCTTCCCAGATGGTTTGTTTGGCACCCGGATCGTGCCAGGGACGCACCAGCACGGGGGGGTTACAGTGACATAAATACAGACACGAGAGGACAGGGGGAGGGTACAACATCCAGTGGGGGGGAGAGCTAGGTTTGAATTTGGCAGGCTTTGTGTAGGATTACACAATACAGAGCCCTCCATGGGGTGGAGAACGATACTGAGGGGGGGTGAGGGTACATAGCAGAGCCTGGCCATGAAATAGACCAAAACTGGCCAGAGCACACTGCAACAATCTCTTACAAAAGCATTGAGGGTTTCCGTGGGGGAAAACATAGCCCCCCCCAGATACAACCTACCACTGAAGGGTTATGCCAGGTCCCTGTTCTTCACTTCCCAGGGACCTGGGCACGCAGCACCACTACATATGGCAGGTCCAAGACAAATCATTGCATGCTGAGCTCCCACACGTTTCAGTGGAACCACCCCACAGGAGGGGATGTACATTAGGTATGACAAAGTGAGCAGAGGAAAACTGATTGCATACAAATGCGTACAAAATAAAACCACCAAAATTTCAGTGTTTTCTTCCATATATAGTAATGTCGAGGGGCTTTATTAACAAAAGCTGTGTAAGCAGAGGTTTGAATTTGAACAGGGTTCATTTGACTTCTGCACCTCGCTGCTTCCTGGCTGGCTGCTCAGGATCTGCCAGCATAGGCATTATGTGATGCTCTGCTCGGCCCCACAGCCATCAGTAAAGACAGAGCCTGAGCCAGGAAATGGTTGGAGCCCAAATAAATATTAGCTGGACAGTCTGGACTGTGACTGCTTCCCCCTTCCCTTCTGCTCTCACCTACACATGTGCTGCTGCTGCTGCCTCAGCACAGAGCCACACTACGGGACGAGCTGAGGAGCTTCACGCCATCTACACATGTCCAATGGGAGGGACACTGTGGTTTGGATGAGTGACCCCTCCCTGGATGCAGCTTGTGTACATGCTGGAGTCAGGTGACATTTTTAATGATAAATCTGCTGAATTATAACTCAGGGAGAATTTACTTTAAAATTTACATATTGTAGCTAGGGGAGATTTTTAACTGCTTCCCCTTGTGCATAAGGGAGGAAAAAAAACAGGAGGAAAATTAAGTAACAGCTTAATTGGCTTTTAGAACAGTCCATGGGGAGAAAGGCAGGCCGGATGTCTGCCTAGCTACGCGGCTTGGTGTGTGCTGTAACCATGGGAGGCAACATTACAGGCATGACAGGACAATGATTTGGTTTTTCAGCACTGAAGATCTGAAAAATGAATTACCTCCAGTTGGGGGGGTTGTTTTCCACTTGAGGAAGACCTGTCATGCTGGTTTGGATGACTGCAGGTCAGGCTTCTGTTGGAGGGGAAAATGGAGGATCTGCTCTGCCATGCACAACCTCAAATGTGGATCACAGCTGTTAGGGTGAATGGGATCTGTCTCTTCCACCACCTCCCTCAAGGAATGGCTTGCAATGAACTGGATAACTGAAAGGATGATGAGGCCTGGGCTGATGAGCCTGATGCCTTGTGCTCCTTCTGCTCCCACTGCCCCCCCAGGCGCCCACTTCCTTCCTCCAGAACCTGAGGAAAATGGCATAGCAGCAGACCTGTGTTGGTTCAGTTGCCACTGCCTCAAAACTGCTGCATTTTGGGAAGGTACCAGTAACAGAGGCCTGCAAGGAAGATACTGACAGTTCATTTTTTATTAAATTTTGTCTTTTAAAAAAAGCACCAGTTAAATCAATGTCAATTACATGAAAACATGCAAGTTTCAGGACTAACCACTTTCTCTCACCCTCCTTCATTTCTCAGATAATTCAGGGAGAACTCTATTGATTATCTGTTCTCCTGAGGAACAAACACTCTCTGAGATTAAGACCAGGAATGTGAGGGAAATGCCTCTTTTCCACAGCTGAACCAGAGATAGAGGCCAGGAGTGACATCATCACGTGCTACCACTTTCCAGCCCTAAGCCACTTGCCCGAATTGGGGGAGTGTCAGATTGGGTCTCTCCTCTCCAAAGGCTCCCCAACCTGTTCCAATTCCCTCCTAAACCATGGCTAAGAGACTGATATAAGATGCCATAGGCGTAAGCTAGAAAGTGTTTGGAAAGATCACAGGATCTTCACTTCCCAAAATGTCTGAACATGGAAAAATGTTTTCCCTCTGCCTACAGCATGGATGCTGCCTTCTACTAGCACCCAAGTGGGGTAAAGCCCTCTCCTCCCTGCCAGAAGCACTGCTTTCCTAACATCCTGAATCACAGTCCTGAGGACTCACAGGCCTCACTCTCCAGGATTTTTACCCAGGTATTCTGGCTTCACTCCACTGTATCTTATTACACAGGACAAAGCCATAAATCAGCTGTGTGCCCCACTCCCCCCTGCCACTGCCAGACAGTGAACGCACTGTGTAGGAGCCTTGCTGATACTCACCTCTGTGGATCCGAGCAGAGGCACTGGTTACAGCCATGGTACTGATCAGATGCTGTGCTGGATGTCCTCAGCTGCCGTGGAACTCACAGCCTTAGGCATAAGGATAGTTCAATACAAATGTGTATATACAGGACTGACCACACAAGACTATTTTTTAGCTTTGATTTTAGAATTAGGTTAGAGGAATTAGACTGAAGAAAGGGTAATTTTGTATTAAACACCATTATTAACTTTGTTATCCAATGTAATCAAAACACTTCCTTCCACATCCTTCAGAAATGATGAATTAATTCTAAATCAGAAATGTAACTACTGGGGGAAAAGCAGACAGTAGCATTAAAGCTTAACCTGGAAAACTAACTTGTGTTTAGGTCCACCTTTTAAAGACAGGCTGCCAAACTAACACACGTGTCCTGTTCCAGGTATATTTATAGGTCAAGCTAAAGCAGCTGTGACTGTAAATCACCCCACGAAAACAGGAAACCCTCAGATGGCACCGCCATTCCTCGATCAATAGCCCTGAGGGCAATGCCTGTAACGCGCATCCAGGACAGCAAGAGCTCTTTTGTATGCAAGTACCAGACTCGTTCTCCTTAAAGACAACCTAGAATGGCTGCAAGCGAATGCCTCAACACGATTTCGTTACGTTCACGGCTGCGGCTAGTGTTCATTTTTAAACCGGTCTCTTTGCCTCTGGGTAAGTGATTGAAACCTTTACCTGCCAATCCTGCATCGGTATTTAAGCGGGTGCTTTGCTCATTGCTTTAATCAGGTCTGATTCTTTAGGTTGAACGCAGGAATTACACTCGACCGGCGTCTCCGCGGTCCCGCCCTGCCGCTATGGCTGCTCGTCCGCTCGGGAGGACGCTCGGGAGCCGCCGCCTGCTCCTCCTGCTCCGCTCCGCGCTGCCGAACGCCGGCTGCGCCCGCGCTGCGCACAGGGGCCCAGGTACCCCCGCCTGGAGATGGGGAGGGGGAAGGGGCATGCCCGTCCTAGCTGTCTTCTGCCCGCTTAGGAAGGGCTACGTTAGCATGCTCCAGGTTTTGTCCTGAACTGGCAGGCTAAACTGTAGGTTTTTAGTTAAACTATTGAAACATATCACTATCATTTTCAAATTTATTTCCCCCTGCCCTCGGCNGCGTTCATTCCTCAGAAGCTGATTGTTTTTCAAGGATCCCCTGCTGATGGGAGATAGGCTGGGAGGTAGTTCCCCACCTTAAACGTTTTGATTAGGAAGGTATTAAACTATTCTACTCACTGTTTTTCAGCCAGTCTATTAATTCTTTGCAGTCCCACGCCACCATAAATGTTCTGCATGGGGTGTACGGACTCACAGGATATGTTGCTGGAGGTTTGCACAATGATGGGTGACTTTTGCTCTGCTCTGCTCTTGTGTGTCCCTTGCTTGACTATGGCCCCATTTCTCTTGGGCTGTAGGTGTTGCTTTCTTCCAGTGCTCCTTCTTAGCACCATGTTTCATTGTGGCCTGTGGAAGTTGCTAGTGTTTCATAGCCCACAGGTGAACATTCATTCTGGTTTCTGAGGGTTTCCAAGAGGTTTGCCAGACCTTTTAGTGATACCCAGGGATGAAGAAGGAGCACCAGCAGACCAGCAGTTATCCTGAGGGCAGAGGGCTGCGCTGGGAGAGTGGGTGGTACCTTGAGTCATAGGTGCCCATTTCCTTTACAAGCTGTCCCAAGTGGTTTGCTGGAGCTGTTGTCTGAATGTAGCACGCCAAATGGAAAGCAGATTGCAAAGTCCTGTGTTCACCCCTACTCATGTCCCTGAACTGCACTCCATGCTCTGTTCCCATAGAAACTTTGGGAGAACTGAGATGATGGTGGAAAACATCAATGTAATCTAAATTACCTTACTAAATTATCTTCCTGTATCTAGTTGACGACACAGGCTCTCTCACTAAACAAGCTGAAGCAACTGTTGCAACAGACTGGGAAAAAAAATTGACTCTGGAACAATTCTATGTCACACAAGAGAAAGGAACTGAACCGGTGAGCAAAAGTGCTGATGCTGTCCAAGGGTGAGCCACCTCCTCTGCCTGCTGGGCACAGAAAAACCTGCCTTGGGGAGCTGTCACCACTCATTTTCTTCACAGGATTTCCCCTGCCTTCCTGTGAACGAAAGTTAGACTCAACATACGGAACAGGGTGGATTTTGTTCTGACCCAGACTGTTTTGCAGATGAAAAAATCCTTCTGCGTTCTTTTCATATTTTACTGGAGTTTTTTTCCTGAAATACTTTGCTGCCAGATCAGCTGTTTGTGTGGTAGGAATAGAGGCCCCTCCAGAGGGGAGAGGGTGATCATATTTTTATCCTGTAGTCTCCTTTTTTTGACCATATGTAGATTAGCCATGGAAATCTTAAACATAGCACTCCCTTCAGGACATCATCCCTTATGTGCCAGATCACGCACCCACGTGTCCCCATTTTTCCTCCTTCTGTGATGGAAGCCATGTGGCATTGTAGGTGGAGTGCTGGGTGTCCCTAGCCCAGAGCCAGGACTTCTGCACACCTGGAGCAGGTACTGTGGGATTAAGCCATGGGAGCTGTGCCCGAATCCATATATGTAAAGTAAGGATCCCAATACTGGACCATGCAGGAAGGAGGAGAGTCCCTTCGTAAAGCCACTTCAGAATTGTGCAGTCCATAGCAGAGCCCTGTCCTTTGGGATCCTGCACATTTCACCAGATTCCTGGAGGTCACGACTCCATCCTTGCTACCTGGATGATTTATGCATCTGATTGGTCTCAGTTTGTGGGCGTAGGGGGTAGTCTTCACTACTAATCCAAAGGCATCCTCCTCTTCATTTCTTCAGGCTGCTAATGTTTGTTCTTCAAAGCCCCCCTGCGAAGCCTTCTTTTTATGGTTTTTCTCCTGTTTTGAATCTGATTCGTACGTGCTTCTTCCAGATGGTGAGCTTTTAAAGACCTGCATTATTAACTTCTCTTTTTTCCTTCCTATTTTAAAAGCCATTCAGTGGGATCTACCTGAATAACACAGAATCAGGAATATACTGCTGCGTCTGCTGCAATGCCCCACTCTTCAGGTAACATCCTTTGTATTTCACAGCATCTTTGACATGTACTCATTGTGGCAGGAGGGGCAATGTCTTTTCATGAATAGCAAAATGAAAAGTGTTTGTCAGAAGAACAATCCCTTGGTGCCCAGGTGCTGTGTGTAGGACTTGCAGGATGCCTTGGTGACACAGGTACATGGCACGCCTTTTCCTTGAGCTCCTGAGGATCGCCAGTGGCCAGCACGCAGCTGCCACATTAGGGTCTGCCTGTTTCTCCTGACACACACTGTTCTTTTTGGTTGATAGTAATTCTCTGTTTATGAGGTCATTAAGACACATGCTGCCACAAAACAGGTGTATTTATGCATGAGTATCACTGTGTATTTTCTCTGTTCTTGTGCTCCTCCATACTCATCTTGTGCCACTCGTGCTGGAGAGGCCTTGATCTGCCTTGGTCTACTGTTGTGATGTTCTTATTGCTGGGTCCCTCCCTAAATTAAATTCCACTATTCTTGCCTTTTTGGTTACATCAACTTTTTAAAGCCTGGCTGCAAATGACTGCAGTTAACCTCTGTGCTCTTTACAATACTATATATTTTGCAACTTCATTAACATCTAAGTAAAAGGAAATAGAGTGCCTTGGAGTAGGATGTGCAGAGGGTGTTCTGTTCTCTCTAACTGAACCAGGAAAGACAGTTTCTCATCTTTTTGGTCTAGAAAATAGCCCTTATTTATTCCCAACTGAGAACTGAATGAAATGTGGCTGATATGCCCAAGTTTATGAAGACTTTAAAGGATGAATCACAGATCAGAACTGCAAATGGGACGCTAAGGATCAAGAGATCTGGATAATAAGAAAGGAGGGGAAAATGTAATGGATGTATTGAAAATAAACTTAAACTAAGCAATTAAATTATAGTTGTGTCCAATTGGTTTTCCTTTGGCTAAGTACAGAAAATTATTGTTATGGAAGCATGCATTTGCTTAAACATATAATTTTCTGTAGATATTTGCTAATGAACACTTCTAAATAAATTTATTTCTGATGTTAGCATTACAAAATATTCTGGAGACAAATACAAAACCTAAAAATACCTCTGGAAATTCTGATAAATTAGAGAAATTGTAAATTATTAAGCTGAGAAAGAATTCCTTCAGATTTTCCTTCAATTTAGACATCTTTTCTATTAGACAATTGATATTGACAGACCAACATGAAGAGAGACAAACGCTGGAGGGAATTGCTTCTGTTGTTAAACTAGTAACAAAACAGCAATATAAGCAGTCAGGCTGCCTTTTGCACGACCCAGCTCTCAGATAATATAAGCACTTTGCTTCGCCCCACAAGATAATGCTAAGCCTTGCTGACAAAAAAAGCCAAACTTTCAGGGAAAAAGAAACCCTCTAATAAAATTGGAAACTATTAAATGTGAAAAATGGTCTGATAAAATATATTTTCCACGGAGTTATTATACTGTGGAGAACACTAGCAGTGAGGGGGAGAAATGGTATTGGATCAGAGATTCATTCATCATATTTATTTCCTAGCCATTAAACATGTTCTTTCTTTTTCAAATGCATTAGATCATTAGCTGCAGGTAAACATGAAGTATTTTTTCCTTTCTTTGAAACATGTGTGTATACATTTGTACCAGAATTTATTACCTTCTGCTACCAAATATTCATTTGAAAGAGTAGGAAATACATGGAACAAACCCCTAACCTTTATGGACAGCAAATTGTGGTGCTTTAATGAAGTCTAAAACCTTCATCAAACCATAAACCTACAGCTGAGATTCATACAGCAAAAAGCACTTTTTAGAATTATCTGGATTCCATCCAGGATGACTGAAAGAGGGATCAAAGTAAATGACGTGCTGGAGGAATGGTATGTCGAAGGCTAACCTAATGCATATGTTTAGGGAAAGTCCATTTATCTATAAATTAAGTGGTGAAATACTTCAAAGGACAAATATGATCTTGAACAGCAATATTTTGGGGTACTAAAACATTTCTATTAGGGAGTCTAAGTGATATTACTGTTAATGAAACCACACAGAGACCATTTCTGTTGAGAGCTAGTTTAACAGCTCAGAAGATTGTTCCTTTAGCAGTGGAAAACACTGACAGTAAACTTAAGTATTGTGAGTGGCATGTAAGGGACAGAGTCGGTCAGGGTCAGATGTAAAACCCACACCGTGACTCCGTGGGTTTTCAGAGAGGATCTTTGCATCTATGTGTGAATAAACATAAGGATTCCTGTGCCAAAAAAGAAAAAGTTTTGATAAAAGAGAAATGAAACAGGTGTATGACAGAGAAGCTCAGAAGTCATGTATGGGTTCGTGTCCCCCAGGTTATTCCTGGGGACTCTGTGGCTGGTGGGTACAGTGTTCGTGTGGCTTTGTGGCAGGGAAAGCAGGGAGCCCTCTTTGGCTGGAAAGAAACAGGCCTGGAGCCCTAAGGACCTTGATATACTAACACAGAGCCTGCAAACTGCATTTGCTTCAGAGCAGGCTGCTCCTGTGCCGTGTCCTATTTCTCTCCAGTTTTATGGAGAGGAGGGGAAGGAGAACATTTCTTACAGCCATTTGTGCACTGATGTAAAGGACTAAGCACCAGTCCACAAAAAAAACTAGTCTTTGGTCATTCTGTGCTTGCAAATCCTCTTTTATTTCCACAGCTGCATTACTCAACAACAGCCCTGTACAGATAATTATAAAAATGCTGACTCATGCACTGTTCTTTGGGTTGGATTTTTTAAGCTTTTTGTCCGGTTTGTTTGTCTTATCTTTCTAAAAGGCACTGAAATTAAGATTTTCAGACTTTTATTAACTGTGTTAATAGCCCAAAAATATACATGATATATACTATATATGTGGTTTTAAAGTCTGTCTTCACTAAGATTTTAATCCCCTTGATCAAGAGCCGCTTCTGGTGTTGATGTCTCCATCCACCACTAGATGCCAGTAAGAGCATTGGGTTTGTGAAACTGGGAAAAAACCGTGGGAAATCGAAAGGAAATGGTTGTGGTGGGTCTCCAGATCACTTGTTTGGGAAGGATGTGAACCTATCTTCATTTCTTGTTCTAACTCACTCTAGGTCCCTCTTCAGTAAGAGAAGGTTCATATTGCTGTCAAAGCTTGCACAATTTTAAATAGGAGGGATTATCTCATTTCTATTTCAATCCCCAAAATATCTTCTGATCATATTTGCCAATATGCTCTGGGTTTTAATATGCAGCTGAACAGTGTTGGTCATCCTGGATGTTAACAGGAGGCACCCACAAGCTGACAGTCTGTTGTGCTGTTTCTTATGGCTGTGATTATCTCTTGGGAAAAGCAGATCTTTGTGCTGTGAGGATTTGTCATTGGTTGATTGATGATTTGAGCAAGGCTCTGTTTGATTTTCCAAACCAGCTTGATGGCTGACTGCAAGACAAAGCCTTCATCATCATCAGGCACGAGCCTGGTCAGGTGGGCCAGCCTAGCCTTTGTCTATTCTTCGTTTCTTCTTGTAAACTCCCTTCTCTGAAATTACTGGATAGGGCCAGGCTTCAAACTACAGCTCTGCAGGTGTAATTCAGCTAAACACTATAGCATAATGTTAGTTCAGCATAGTTGTCAGAAAAAAACCCCTTTGCCAAGCTTTATAAAATACCAACCTGTCATTGAAGTAGAAACAAAATCTCCTGTTGTGAGCTGACTGAGAATTCCCCTTGGAAAAGAGTTTCCAGCACAGTTTGTTGCCAATGAGAAACTGTTACAAATATTACTAATATTGATACAACACAGGAATGAGGGGAAAAGCCAGTGTTTTTAATAGAAGCAGATTCTTTTGTAACATCTCTGTCATGAATTAACAAGAAGACCTGGTTCCCACTATAGCTCAGAGAAGAAGTACAATTCTGGAACTGGATGGCCATCTTTTTCTGAGGCTTATGGGACTTGTGGCAGAGATGAAAGTAATACCAATATCATGAGACAACCAGATAACTCACTGGGATCAACTAGAACTGAAGTTGTCTGCAAACAGGTATGTTGATTCTGGAGATGATATGCAAAGACACGAATCTTAGCAGATAAGTTTTGTTTGTATCCATTAATTAATCTACTTAAATACACCAGTGAGAATTATAGCATTATTGGAACCATTCTGTCTCAGCTTGGGGTGAAGAAAAGTATGGGACTGGGGAAAGTAGCTGTGTATGTATAGCCAAAGGCTTGAGTTTAGACCAAAATTTACTCAAGGTGTGCTGCAAGGTGTGACAAGCTACAGTAGAGGGGACTCTGAGATAGGATCCATGCATTTGGTCCATCACAGGGACAGTTCTTCCTCATTCAGTCTTGCTAAATATTTGCTGTAGATGTTCTTAAAGTATGCAGAGATTGAGACAGCAGCCATTGAAGCCATTTCCAGACATTACTATTTGCTCTGCAGGGTGATGGCTGTGCCCTGCATCTCCACAGCTAATTTCTGTGGATTTTCTTCTTTCACAGAAGCCATCCTTCTATTTTTTCTAGCTATCTTCACTCCCTCAGTCATCTCTTTTCAAGACTAGAAAGGTCCAGTTCCTCCAACTGGTCCTCTTTATGCAGTGCTTTTTAATGTGCTGATCATCCTGTTGCTCTGTTTTACATTCTTTCCAACTGACCCTTTTCCTTCTTGAAGTAGAGTGAAAGGCTGGACATAGCACTGCAGCTGGGTCCAGCCTGCAGCAGGGCTTAGAGGCTGTTCAAGAGTGTTAGAAATGGTGTTCCTGTCCTTACACCTTTACCTTTCCACAGCCCATATTACACAGACGCATATTTATTTGGGGACCTGCTGTAACACCCAGGTTCTTTTTCTAAAGAACTGCCACCCTTAACCATTTGTTCCCAACCCTGAATCTGTTTCTTTCTTTTGTTAAGGTATAAAAATATGCAATTTAATTTAATGAATTACATCTTGGATTTGGGGATTTTTGTCTGTGTCAGTTTTTGTAAACTGTTAAGGCTGTTAATACTGTCCTTCAGTGTGCTTGCAGCAGGCTAAGTTACATCTGCACATGTAACAAGAATTTGCTGCAGTCCATTATCTTGGAGGGTTCACCTTTGCAGCCATATGCAGCAAGCACCTCCAAGAACCCAAGCTGAAGACAACTTTCCAGCTTTATAATGTCACCAGTAGCTATACTGAGTCTATTTTTTTACCTCAGTAATTTGAGAGAGGAATCCTCAGTAGATCTGTGAGAATGACCTACAGTGACTTATTAATTAACTTGAAATTTTCATTATATATTAAGATGTCTAGATCCTCTCATTTATTTCCTATACTTTCTGGCATTAACACCTGTTGACTTGCTCTTCTAGGATCTGCTTGTTTGGGGGCAGATACTTGCCCACTGACCAGATGTGATTCCTTGTCACTCCCCAGGATTCTCCCACTCACACAACTCAACAGTGATTTAATCATAAAAGTTTCTTAATGCAGGGTAGCACAGTATGTACCAGCATAATACTGGTCCATAATTGCAATGGTAATAAGACAGTAACAATGGTTTCTGGTCACCAGCGGTGTTCCCCAGGGCTCAGTGCTGGGACCAGTTCTGTTTAGTATCTTTATCAAGGATCCAGATGAGGGGACCAAGGGCACCCTCAGTCAGTCTGCAGACACACTGAGCTGGGTGGGAGTGCTGATCTGCTGGAGGGCAGGAAGGCTCTGCAGGGGGATCTGGACAGGCTGGATTGATGGGGAGAGGCCAGAGGTCTGGGATTCAACAAGGCCAAGTGCCTGGTCCTGCCCTTGGGTCACAACAACCCCTGCAGTGCTACAGGCTGGGGACAGAGTGGATGGAAAGATGCAAGTTGGAAAAGGCCCTGGGGGTGCTGCTCAACAGCAGCTGAACATGAGCCAGCGAGTGCCCATGTGGCCAAGAGGCCAATGGCATCCTGGCCTGGATCAGCAAGAGTGGCTAGCAGGACCAGGGCAGTGAACATTCCCCCGTACTCGGCCCTTGTGAGGCCACACCTTGAGTTCTGTGTCCAGTTCTGGGCTCCTCAAATCAGGAAGGACATTGAGGTGCTGGAGAATGTCCAGAGAAGGGCAACAGAGCTGGGTCTGGTGCACAAGTCTGATTAGGAGTAGCTGAGGTAGCAGGTGGGGGGTGTTTAATCTGGAGAAGAGGAGGCTCAGAGGTGACCTTATCACTCTCTACAACTGCCTGAAAGGACGGAGCAGCCAGGTGGGGGTTGGCCTCTTCTCCCAGGAAACTGGTGACAGGATGAGAAGACATGGCCTCAAGCTGTACTAGGGGAGGTTCAGGCTGGACATCAGGGAAACTTCTTCATGAAAAGGGTTGTAAAGCATTGGAATGGACTGTCCAGGGAGGTGGTGAAGTCACCATCCCTGGAGGTGTTCAAGAAACAGCTGGATATGGCGTTTAGTGCCATGGTGGTGATCAATCAAAGATGGACTCTATGAACTGAGGTGTCTTTTCCAGCCTAAAAAATTCTGTCATTCTGTAGCAATACAACAATAAAATTGTAATAATTTCTGTTGCAGTGCAACGCCCATCTAGGCCATGTGTTTGATGATGGACCCACACCTTCTGGGCAGAGGTTCTGTATCAACAGTGTTTCATTAAACTTCAAACCAGGCTCTGGTCAGTGAGAAGTGGCTCTCTCTGGCTTGCAGATCATTCTTTATCTGCTCATACAGCACACTTGTGAAAAACTCTCATGCTTTTAATATCTAACTCAAATTTTAATATTTATGCTGTAGTAGCTTTGTTTTCCAGCTGTTATCATTGTTGATAAAATACATATTTTTGTTGTAACTCTTTGGCAGTCTATCTTTTCATGGTTAGATGAAATAGTTGTGATGTGTTGGTCTGCTTATTGTATTTTTTAATTAAAAAAAACCTGTGCAGTAGTTCACATTCACAACTATCATCATTAACTGTATTGAGGCTGCTGAAATGAGGTGCTCTCCTGAACCTAACTATCTATTCTGAGCAGTAGTTGTGGCACTCAGGAGCACAGATGTACACGGCTGATCATAGCAGAACTTGTACTTCTGTAAAATCAACATATCCTTCTAAAGGGAAGCAAAAATAACATGAATCTTCAAGTAAGATCATGAGAGGGTTTGTTGCCCCTGATGTGAGAGACCTTTAGCTGAGCCAAGTGACTTTTCTGTGAACCCATAAAAGCAAAGTCCTGAAGGAGGACCTAATTAAAACTATTTCAGGCAATGGAACCAGTGGAGACATGGAGTCTTTCTTCCTTTAAATCAATTATTTGGATTCTGTGTTCAATAGCAGAGCTGAAATAGGGTTTGCTCCAGAAACTTCTCTTACAGCAATTATAGGGTAATAACGTAATTATATGTGTAATATTTTAGACTTCTGTTATCACTTGTGTATTTCAGAATCCAAAAATAAAAATGAATATGAAATTTACTGTATTTGGGAGAAATAAATCAGCATCAAAAACCAGGTTTGGTAAAGTGATGCTTTTGATGCCTTGCCTGTTCTTCCCTGTACAAGTTTGTAAATACTTCTGCATTCCCCCAAGCACTGTCATTACAGTTTGCCCTAACAGCAAAATAAATCCTACGTCTGTTAAATTGCGCTTTCCTTCCTTCAGAGTTTTTTCCAGAGAAAATAATCTCTGACTCAGAACACAGCTTCACTAAACTGGCTGGGTTTAAATGCTTCCCTGCTGAGAGTTACTAGGCAACATCTCATTTGGCTTTACCTATAACAGCCTATTTCCATCCTCCCACTTTGGTTGCCTCAGTGCTAAAAAGGGTGTGTTCGTTTACTAGTGTAGTCTTAAAGCTGTTTAGTGTCTTCAGAAGATGGATCTCTACCGCCCTGAATTTACTTCTGCTCCTTCTGTCTTGGACCTCTGCGGTTCCCTGCTTTCTACAGGGGAACTCTAGAATTCCGGAACTTTTAAAAACATCATAGAGACAATGATCACTATTACCACGACCACGACATAAACCAGAATGACACAATACCCACCAGAGCTGTGGAGCAGTATGAATGAAGCAGACACTTGGTGCTGCTGATTTTATATAGTGTCACAGCTGCTGGCAGTCCCATTGCCATCAGAGGTGTCTGTTAACAGCACCAGCACACTGCTTGCTGTGCCTGTGCTGCATCACATTCTGCCTCTCAGGATTGCCTGTGCATCACCCACTGTATTTTTTGTCTGCTCTGACCAGGCTGTGCATGCCCAGCCTGCCCTGGTCTCTGCTCTCAGGAGCCTTCAGAGGTTGTACAGAAATCACTGTCTTTGCACACTCTGAATTCATGTGCCCCCTCTCCTGATATACTTTCATCCACTGTTTGTTTGTATGTTTGTTTGTTTGTTTGTCTTAAAATCTATTGCACAACTACTGGAAAGGTTATTTGGCCTTTAAAGGCATTTTTAGTAAGGCAGCCTTCTCCCCTCTTCTCGCCTTTCCCAATAGGAGAGGGTTCTCTCAGAAAGGGGGAAGGTATTCCTGCGTGGGCTCCTGTGTTCAGCCAAGTGCTAGTGGGTGAAGTCAGCACCTGGCTTAGAACAGTGACTTTTGGCTGGGATACCAATGGAAATGCTCCTCATTTCTGCAAGTGACTGAAAGTAGAACAGAACTGACAAAATACCTGGGTTTTTTCTGTCCCCAAAGGTTCCAGGTCTCACTGACACCTTTTGCAAATGAAAGTGCCATACAAACAAAACAGACCATGAAACTGACAAAACAAGTGTCCACACAGCCCTATGTGCAAACCATGTTCAGTTTAGTACCTGGGATGGACGGACAGGGTTGGTGGAGACCAACTCACAGTAAACTGGCAAGTTAATACCTACTACTGACAGAGCATGCTTACCAGAGCAGAGAGCACACGTATTTCACACCTACAAACATCATTGTATGCAGCTGGATGGTTGGGGTAAGCAGCAGCTGGTGCCTCCTCGCTCATATAGCAGGATGACCTGAGGAGAGCGTTCTGGGAGGCCCCAGTTCAGCTTGTGCATGTTAGTGATCCATAATCACATGGACAGATCCATAGCTTCAAGAACAGCACCGGACCTGCCCTACAGTGATGTGTCACCAAGCAAACACAGGACAGCCCCTGAGAAACCAGACACGGAGATAAGCAGTCTTGTTCTGCTTCATATGAAACAGGGGGAAAGAGGAGAATTTGACCACGTGTGTACAATCAGATTAATGGCACATCACTTTCAGTGTGATGTAAACTGTTGGAATTTGGGAGCTCTGACCAAAAGCTCTTTGGGGCAGTGCACTTCGTTATCTTCTGTGTCTGTGGTACTAACCACACCGGGACAGACCCCAACTAAAGGCCAAGAGTGCTATAGGATCATGAAAAATAAAGACCAATAATATGGAAGACATTATCAAAGAGTATCATAGGCTACAAGAATTTCCTCATGTTTATGCAATTACTGTGTTCCACCATAGTGAATAAAGAGCAGTTGCTTTTCTGAGCGGAATATACTCTGCCAGGCAACTGCAGATTTATGTTCCATCCTTCATATCAGAGGAGTTTTTTACCACGGTTATTTCGTTAATTAGTTCCAATGATGATACTTTTTATCCCATTGAGTTTTTAAATAGCTTTTTTATGAGTCTTAATTGAGGTTTCTACATAATTCTTTAGAGATTTTTACATCTTAAATAAACTATTTAATGACTTTCTTAGTCTTTACAGCATCTCTACAAGGCAAGTAACTATTCCCTCGTTTACTGAGGGAAGACCTGATGAGAAAAATTTAATTGACTTGCTTGAAACTTCAAATTAAATTTTCAGCCAAGCCAGAATTAGACTCTGCATGGCTCATGACAGCATCCATATCTTCAGACCCTACTTTTTAAAAACTTGTCTTGGTATTTGATTGTTTAAGGGGGAGAGGTTGTAAATGGTCAAAAGAGAGGAGGGAAACTTAGCATATGTTTTTCCAGCTATGGTACTAAAACCAAATCTAAGCCAGCACAGGCAATTTGGCTCATAAAGGACAATATTTGACCTCTTTCTCAGAGCAAATGCCGTAAGGGCTTAGTTAGAAATTAGAGAAAAAAAAAAAAGAAAATAGGAAAGAAGGAGCAAGTTGCTCTTATATTACTAGAACTTCACTCAGAAGAAAATCAGGATGGGCAGAAATGGGCAGAAATTGTAATGCCCATTCTTTTAGCTACGTATCCACAGAATTGTAGTAATGCTCTTTTCTGTTGCACTATGCTGCAAATCATTCGGATTCTTTTTTATGTTTGTGGGCAGCCTAGTCTGATTTTGGTGAGAACATGAAAAGGAGGGACACTATTCTCGGTGCAAATACAGGATTTTTGCCACCCCTAAACATCTCCAGCATGAGGAGGCTCAGGAGATAGCCTGCAAGAGAAGGAACTGGAAAAGTCTCAGCTTGGGTTTTGCTTTTTTTCTGAGTATTTAGCTAGTAGTCCTAAGCATGTTTGTATTTTCTGGTCTTAAACCTTGGCCCTACTGTGTAGAAGAAAGAACTCCTGTCACCACATGACTCCACTGTCTCCTCTTTCATTCACTTAATGACGTTTTGCACTGAGCAGTGAAGTGTTTTAAACCATACTCCTGTGCCAGCCCCACCTCCTGCCATACCCAAGTGATGAGCTGATGGTAACACTACCCTCACAGCATGTCATGTACTGCTCAGCACCCGTCACCCTCGTGGATTTCACAGCTCTTCACTCACAAATAATGCCTCACCCCAGGGCTTTGAGGTGGTGGTGAGCCACACGTCACAGAAATGGAAGCTGAGGGACAGCTGTGGGAAGTGACTCGCCCACAGTCCCCTGGGGCAGGGCAGGGAAATCTGATTACAGAAAGGGTTCTCAAAAGCTCTCCGAGCGTGAGCTGCTGCCAAAATTCACAAAGGCAAAGTAGTTTAAAAACAAAACTCTTTATTGAAGAAGTGCCCAGATTTTTTCAAGACCAAAAGAATTTGTCTCAAGGCAGGTGTGTCCATGGGGACTGGTTTTAGTAGCACTAAGGAATTTGTGTGGAAGAGATTGGCAGCTTGCCATGGGGCAGAAAAAAGAGAAATGCATGCCCATTATTGTGCTCCCTTTTACTGTCTTCTTTTTTATTGTGGTGTTATTTTTTTTCGGTTGTTCTGTAGTATCCTTCCTCGCTCCTCCTCCCTGGGCTCTGGCTTTCATGACTGCACTCACCATTACCTTGTACCTGGACCCTCCTAGCTCCACACTCAGTTCACTCCCCTTGGTGCAGGAGAGATGAGCAAGCAGAAGGTCCTGCAGACACCTCTGAGACAGCAGCTCCCTGCCTGTGCCGGGGGTGATTGCGGGGATCCGGCCGGCAGGCTCCGGGAGCTTGGATCCCCTGCCAGAGCAAGCATCGGCTGTGCTCATCCTGGTCGTCTGCTTCACACACACAGTTTGAGAACATTTACAAAGCGACTTCCAGAAAAACTCATCAGGGGCAGAGGAGTTGCCACAAAAATCAGGAAAAAGATGGCAAAAAAAGGCATAAGGGATCTTGCATAGCCTGCTTCATTCAGGAAACAAAGGCTGTGCTGCCCAGCTGTATTACTGATGCATGAGATGTAGAAATGTGGACCACAGCCAGGCCATCTTTGCTCAGGTCTCATCTGTGAACGACCAAAAGATGGATCCAGATATCTTGTAATAGCGGAAAAAGGAACAGGAAAGAACAAAAACTGTTGCCCAACTGCTAAGAAAGAGGCAAAGGTAACACAGTGGAAGGTGCTGGAGTCAGGGTCAATGGGAATTCATGTTTTCCTTTTCAGAGGAGTCAGCACTGAAGGATGATGACACAGCTGGTGGATGTCAGCTGAAGAACTGACTGTGAGCTCTTGGAAATGGGAGAGCTGAGATCAATCCTCCCTGGTGTGAAAGTCTCTTGGGCTGACAGAGACATGGGATGCCTATGCATTTTCTGGGATTACTGGAAGAGAAAGCCTTGTGAAGGGCTAGTATATGAGCAGTGCTAGAAGCAGGTGTTCACGCTTGGGAAGTTCAGGAGATTGACCTCACTGTTAATCAGAATACCAGGTGCAAAATGAACCCGCATACGTTCACTGCCCCAAGAATGACCCTATCCCAATCCAGAAA
The DNA here is from genome assembly GCA_013400735.1 of Pomatostomus ruficeps. NCBI lineage: Eukaryota > Metazoa > Chordata > Aves > Passeriformes > Timaliidae > Pomatostomus > Pomatostomus ruficeps. The sequence continues at coordinate 38,146 of VYZT01022222.1, forward strand.
ATGTTCCCTCCCTATTTCAGACTTTACATTTTACCTCTTAGTCCTGGGCCTCTCCTGAATGCCCTTGGGCATTCACGCTTGGACCCATTATGAACAAAGATCGTTAAACCTTGTCATGTACAATATGTCTCGCTGGAGTTTCCTTAGGCCCCCAGAGAAGGAAAAAGGGGCCTCCATGACACTTCTCCGTGGCAATAGCTCAAATAGCCTCTGCCTCTGGGCTTAGTCTGTAAGAAGGGCATTTTCCGAAACTGGATCACATGTAACTTTCTATGACCTTGTAGCCTTCACTTAAGTTTTATGAATGAATCTCTATTAAAAGCGGGGGGTAAATGTTTTTTCTTTGTCCCTCTTTCAGTTTACAAATTTGTCTTCTCCTATAGCCAGCTGTTAAAAGATTGGTTCTGCCCCTGCTTTCACCTTTCCTGTTTTATCAGCTGAGACGTCAAACTGAGGGCCTGACCACTTGGTGTTAAAGATCCATGGCTTTTTTTGTAAGGCAGTGGCCTGGACAGCTCTAGACTCTAAATGCTGCCTTGTCTTGCAGTTTGAGTTAGCCTCTCATACCCTAAATTGCGAGGCATCATTGCCTTGAGCAATGAACAGCTTCTCTGTCCTAATTCAGGGGTGACAGCAGTTAAGCAAGAGGTGAAAGAAACTGTGTATTTCTCGTGTATAGCACTGCTGAGAGGCTTGATTCTTTTAGCTCTTGCAAATTGTTTGACATGCACAGATGAAAAGGGCTGTAGAAATGCTTATGATGGCTTATTGTTTTGGTCCTGTTGTTATTTTTATTTCTATTACCCCTGTGCCAATTTATCTTTTCTGCAGGATTTCACCTTCCTGCTCTACACCTGCCTCAAGAACAGCCAGAAATTGCCAACTGATAAACATTGCCTAAATGGAGGTAGCAGATGAACTTATCCAAAGAGGCAGTAAAACTCCTCCACTCCATCCACACCACAGTATTTAACAAAGCCCCTTAAGCACCTCTCCACAGATAACTACAGATGATCAGAGGTGTTCAGCTGTGCTTGGGATGACTTCCCAGCCTGTTGCTACCACTGCAAGGACCTATCCCTCTCTGCCAACAGGACCATTCTTCTGGATGGAGAAAGGCAAACAAAACTATTTGACGGAACCATGGCAGGGTGCGGAGGCAGCTTGTGCATGCTACGGAGATGTGATGCAGACAGGATGATGAGGTTGGGCTACTCCACAGCAGGAACACCTCATGGGGTGAGGTGTGGTAGAGGGAGTAGGTGGGAATATGAGGTGGAGGGTGTAGCATGAAGGAAGTGACATTCTGCCTGAGAAAAGTAACAGGGTAGAGTTTTGGGATCCTGCTCTGTGGAGGTATGGCATATGGTTGGGCGGGTTTGGAGAGAGATGGACAATGACTACTCAGAGTCACCTCATTTTGGAATCTAATATTCCAAAGTGTTTTGACAATTTTCCCTCGAAGAATTGTGACTCAAATGACTGCTCTGCAGTAACCTCTATGGTACGTTTGCTTTCAAACCTGCTGTAACATTCAATCACCTCAAAAAACAGCTTCCCCCAAACATATAATATGGACTTACTTTCTCTTCTAAGAGTAGCTTGTGCCATTGCCAGGCTCAAAGTCCTTCTTCACATAATGCCCTACACAGGGCATGTACAGAGAAGAGAGGCTTGTTATCTCCAGTTTGCCGGTGCATCAAAGGGAGTTGCAGATGGTCTGCATGAATCTGATCCAATACTCTTTGAAGTCAATGAACCCCTTCCCTCGACCCCTCATTCAGTTCTCCTCTCTCAGCTCCTTATGCAAATCATAGTCTGTTTTGTGTGTCTCTCCAACAAAACCAACATGTTCCTCCCTGGCATATCCCTTTGTGGAACCTGATAGCAAACCTTTCAAATTCCTTGGTGTTCTCCTTTTCTGATGAAGCGTGACTGGAAAGTAGATTGGTGCTATCCAAAGCAGGAGGGAAGAAGTAAGCCCCGACCCTACAAACCTGTTTAAGTATTAATTACTGACAGCTATTATCACTGACTGCAGCAGAACTGCTCACCTGGGTAACAGCCAGGAGGAACAGGCCTCAGAGAGGAACCTGATGAAAATCAGACACAATGCCAACGAATGCAGGCCACTTGATGCAGAAGGTTGTCAGGAAGCCAAACTGGAAAGTGCTGTCCAAGCCTAAAATGAAATTGTCTGCATTTGCTACAAAAAAACAAGCAAACAAATTGATGGATGGAAGGACAGAGTGCATAAGTTCTAGAAAACTCAGGAGTAAACTGTTGAAAAATTAGGCTGAAATTCACAGTGGAGGCTAAAACAAAAAAAAAAATGGGCAGTCCTGATTGTGATGCCTGGAATACAGTCCGAATGCTTTGTGCCTTATAAGATAGTCCTCATGTATTCATGTGCCAACTGCCCCCCCACCCTTAACAATTAAAAATACGGGATAGAGATTAAAGCGATAGCAGGTGGCAATCTAATTACTATCAGTCTTACATCTGAATCTCTCATTTGTCATATAAGCCCAACAACAGCTGGCCCTCAACCCTAGTTATCCTCGCGGCTATTACAACAGGTTCAAAGAAGGTGCGGAGGGATGGTTCCTCATCTGCATGCTGCCAAGGAGTGAGGGGAGGAGGGGGTATCCAGGTGCTGTGACGAGATGCAGGGAACACCAGTTAGGCCCCTTTTTGGTTCTTTTCACAGGAGTCGTTCGCAAAGGGACTCGGCACCCGCTGCCTGGTCCCAGCCCCAGCCTTCACCCTGAACCAGCGCGGCTGAGCGGCACCGCCGAGCCTGGGCTGCGGCCGCAGCGCGCAGCTCACGGGGCAGCAGCACAGCAAATGAAAGGCGCCGTCCTTGGCGAGAACTAGAGAGAAGGCAAATTTCTGGTTTTCACGGCTGTTTCAATCGTATCACGGTGCTCCAAGCGCCAAAGCCATCCCAGCGGCTCCGAGTCGCGTCACGAGGTGGCGGCAGAGCCCCAGGCTCCCGCTCCTGGCCGGCTTTTGCTGTGGGGAATCTGGGGAGCCAGCCTGGAAGACGGTGGAGTAATGTGCTGTGAGTTTTGAGGATGTCTGTGTTCACGTTTAACGGCAGCTTGGTCTGTTTTTGCAGGCAGGTGCATCATAGTTTCCTTCTGAACAGGAGACACTTCCATGCCGGGCTGCAAGTCCGGACACAAACTTATTTGTAGACTTGAAAGCTCTGTGTGGCATTTGCCTCTGGAATGAAAAAGTGGAGGCTGGCTGTGCCATCAGTATCTTCTCTGCTGGCATTTGGTGAGAGATAGTAACATTTGAAATTCAGAGGGGCAAATCTTGGGTAGGGAAGGAGAAGAAGGAGCAAAAGATGGTGACTCCAGGCATGAGAGAGCATAGGGCAGGGGAGAAAGGGAATGAGGTACTTGCAAACGTGAGGTGCCATGGACAGGGGTTTCAGCAGGTAACTGGGATGAGTGAGGGAAGAGATTGGGGTCGTATCACAGAATCATAGGATGCCTTGGGTTGGAAGGGACCTTAAGGATCCTCCAGTTCCAACCCTCCTGTCATGGGCAGAAACACCTTTCACTACACCAGGTTGCTCTGACCCCTGTTCAACCTTGTACACTTCAAGATATGGGGCATCCACAACTTCTCTGGGCAACCTGCCTCACCACCATTGCAGTAAAGGATTTCTTCCTAAAGTCTAATCTAAACCTACTGTCAGCTTAAAGCCATTCTCCCTTGTCCTATCACTACGTGCCAGTGTAAATAGTCCCTCTCCATCTTTCTTATAGACTCCCTTCAGATACTGGAAGCTCACAATTAAATCAGCCTTCTCTTTTCCAGACTGAACAGTCCCAATTTTCTTAGCCTTTCCTCATAGGAGAGATACTCCATCCCTCTAATACATCTTCATGGCCTCCTCTGGACTTGCTCCAACAAGTCATGTCCTTCCTGTGCTAAGGATCCCAGAGCTGGATGCAGCACTGCAGGTGGGCTCTCACCAGAGCAGGGCCAGAATTCCCCCCTCACCCTGATGCCCATGCTGCTTTTGGTGCAGCCCAGGACACATTTGGCTCTCTGGGCTGTGAGTGCACATGGCTGGGTCATGTCCAGCCTCTCGCCCACCAGCACCCCAAGCCCTTCTGGGCAGGGCTGCTCTTGGTCTATTCATCCCCGGCCTGAATTGACACCATGGATAACAGCATCTCTGAGGACTTGTTAGAGTGTGTAACCTGGATGTGTCTTGTGGCTCAAGCTGTCATTACTAACACGGCCCTTCAAAGAGATGGGGATATGTTCACCAGGTAAACTCCATTTGCATCTGATAACAGCAAAGAACTGGCAATAACGAAAAGTACACCTTAAAATGTGTTATTGTCTCTCAGCTGCTCTTCCTAAACAATTGCAGTCCCCAGGGATCCAAAATAAAGGGAGACAGCATCTCTGCCCTCTAAAGAGAGGACAATCTGGTGTGTGAAACACCAGGCAGAAGCCCTGGGAATGCAGGAGCTGAGCTGTGAAGACCTACAGAGGATTTGCAATGAATGCTGGCATGGCATAAAGAGGGCACTGAATTCACACGCATTACCCTAAGCCTTTGTGTGCCAGTGCACAGGACCAGCTCCCGCTGCCCAGTCCCACAGCCATAATTAAGGGATTCCCACTTGCCATGAACAGGTGCAGCCCCACCCAAACAACCAGGCTGCAGACAAAAGATTACAAATAAGGCCTAAATCCCTCTACTGTACATTGCAGTGGTGAGGGGGGACAGGTGGCCTAGGGCAATTCAGGTTCAGTCCTCATGCTGGGGTGGGAAATTGCAGCAGCTTATTTGGATCTGGTAACTCCTTGTTGGCTCTGTTGATTGGGAAGCCGATGGAGGCATGGATTAAATCAAACAGCCTGTAAGATACTGGCAGTGGAACTTTTCCTACAGATTTCTGACAGCTGGAAAATAAAGGCACAGATGATGGAGAAGCTGCTTTCTCAAGCTATCCCTTTCTCACCCATATTCTATGTCATTCATTCATTCATTCATTCAGCTATAATTGATCATAAAGGTCTTGTACATCAAATGAGCCTGAGTATATGCATGCAGGGCATTTGCAGTGTTCACACACCTTTGGGACCTGATACATCCATGTTGTTTATGTTGTTTTATGATTTATTGCATATGTGTATTGCATATTGTTGTGTTAGGTATGCCTTGCCACTGGTGTCCTGTCTGTAGCTTTGGAGAGAAGTCTTACCCAGCTCATGCAAATTTCCAGTTTCACACTCTATACTACATAATGCACCTGTCTTGGGTGCATGTGGCTCTGTTACCACAGATCAGAGTGCCCTGCAAGCTTTTCTCTGGTTATCCTCACCCGAGAGTGAGCGAAAGGCTCTTTTCTGCATTTGGGAGGTAGGGCTGAGTTATAGAACCCTGGATTCCTCTGAATCAACAAAAACACCCAAGCTAAAGTTTGAACAGTGCAGGTTCTCTTGGTAATTGTTAGAGACCTATAAGTATGTAAAGATGGTCCAGAAGTAATTTGAAGTAATTAGCTTCGTACATGGCAGATCTTCAGTAATGCTGAAAAATCAGCCAGATTATGTATGGGCCAGACTGAGTGCGAGGTGCTCAAGTACTTCAAAACTTGTTAGGCTTTTGAATCATTTAAATGGCAGAATGCCTTGAGAAACTCATAGCTGCCTAAATATTAGTCCTTTAAATTGCAGGTAAATTGTTTCAGTTCCTTCTGTCACCATTGAACCAAGAGTGGTATCTTCAATGGCCACCAGACTCCACCTTAAAAAAGTTCCCTCCTGAGGGTGTTTTGCTGTACCCATCTTTCCCCCTTGACTATTGATGAACACCTTATACTTAGGAGGGCAGTTACTTTAACATAGATGCAGATGCCCTATCCTGTTCTAGGTGCTGTCTGGTATCCCACATAGATAGCCTGCATGGAAGTTCCAGCTGAGCCTCCAGAAAGGTGCAGGTCTCCTGTTGATCCTGTCATATCTGCAAGCCCCAAGTTTTGGATACTATGTAGTACTTAACATGGTACTAGACCATGTATGTCATATTGCTCTGTGTAAGGGACTGAATCCTTCTCCTAATTAGCGTCCAGCTCTTGACTGGATGAAGTTAATGAGGACTCACACCCTAAGTGACTTGCTTGAGGACATTGATGCCAGAGGCATGTGTTTGCAAGCCTAAAAGGAGCAAAGAAGAGGATCCTGGGAAGTATAAATTCATCAGTGTAACCATGATAATGAGAGTCAATTATTAATCAATTGGTAAGCACATAAGTGATAAGAAGGCAGTAAAACATATCAGCATGGATTAATCAAGAACATATCACTTCAAATGAATTCAGTGTCCTTATTTGAAGGACTAACTAGACAAGTGTGTAAAGAGATAGATGTAATATGTGTCAACTTCGTTAATGTCCAAAGCCTTTACTCTTCTGATAAACAAAACCATTTAATGAGATCTAAATAAAAAAGGGATTAGAATGAGCATACAATGTTTGAATCATATGAAAGTGCTCATCCACAGTTCGCTGTCAAAGCTGGATGTGCCAAGTGGAGTCCTGCAGGTGTCTGTTGCAGCCCCAATGTTTTCAACAATAAATAGGCTGCTGGGAAAGAGAGTGCTTAATTCAACTCCAAAGAGCACTGGCTGGGAGAGGCTGGGAGAGGTTGATTTGGAGAGCAGGATCAGGATTCACATTGATCTTCACAGATTGGAGAGCTTGCCTGAAATCAATAAACTTCACAGTAATAAGGTAAGTACAAAATGCAATCTTGGGACAAAAGACAGATCAAATGCATGAAAGATGCATTTGTGAAATGAAGAATAACTGATAAGGCAGTGGTAGTGCAGGAATGGGTCAGCTGGCTGTTGTGAACTATGCACTAGGCAAAATGGGAGATGCAGAAAAACAAATGTCATTTGAGGGTATATTAACAGCCGTGTTTTGGGTAAAACACTGAGGTAATTATTCTGCTCTACTTGGCACTGGTGAGGCTTAGCCTAAGTACAGTGTCTGGTTTTGGACACTGCACTTGAAGAAATACTACAGGGAAATTAGCAGCTAACAGCATAAAAATGTTACTGTGTTTAAAAAGTGCACACTTGAAGGGATATGGATTTGCTTAGTCTCAGGAAGAGGTCATTGAGAGGAGACATGAAAACAGTCCTTGTGAGTGGAATGAACAATGTTCTCCCATGCCTCCCAGAAGGTGAGCACTAGAGAAGAGCTACCAGGCTAGATGAAACAGTACTTTTAATGTGTGGACAGCTTCCAAAGGAAATGCAGCATCTCCCTGTGTAGAGGTTTTTCGAGTCCCTGACTTGGTTAATAATTTGCCACAAAGATAAAAGCCTCAGGGCTAAATGGATGCAGAGATGTGGTTTTGCAATGCCTAAATTGTAGGTGCTGGGCACACAGCCCCAAGGCTCCTGGTATAGTAAGAGACAGGTGATACCAAAGAATGTAGGAGACACCCAGCAGACTCAGTGAGGAGCCAACAAATGTCTAACTCTGGGCTGGAGAAAAACGCAACTGCACTTCGAAGTGGGGTTGAAGGATCTGCATCAGAAATCCTTTCCTGGAACTGAACAACCATGGCAGGTCAGCTGTTCTTGTTAAAAGTCTTCAAGATAGTTTTAACATCATATTATAGCAAAGACTGCTCAACAAAACATCATCAGTGTAGAGTATTTCCTTGTGAGAGACACTCGTGGGGCTAGATGGTAGCTGATGGGAGATTCCTGAGGAACGTGGACCCTTACAGTGCTTTTAACCCTTTGGTTTTTCCTGCATCTCTAGGTCTTATCTTTTCCCAAGACAGGAATCATTAATTTAAAACCCAGCCCTACTTAATAGTACCTAGTACTTTTAATAAAATTACTTGAGTTTCGAAAGCCATTGGACAAGTTCATGGAAAGGAGAGAGAAGTAAATCTATCAAGAGCTCTTAGACACATGGATTTATGCCATGGTTCAGGATAGTAATCTCACTGCTCTTATGGACAAAACATAAAATTTTTCATGAAGAATTGTAGAAAAAAAGAAGGGCTGAAAACAGTATTTGTCAGTCATAGGGCAGGAAAGGCATCTCAGCATGGAAGGGGCTTGAAAAATCATCAGAGGAAGCCTAGGACTGTGAGTATCAAAGTGGCAAAGAAGGAAAGAAATCCAGAGTTAAGAGGTCACACTTTAGAGACGTGTTTAGAACGCATGCTATGGTTGTGTCTTGATAGTCCTTCCAGGAAGAGGAGGGAAAAGACCTTGGGGCACTAGTTAATGACAAAGTGGTCATGAGCCACTGAAGGAACATGGCCATGAAAAAGGTAAATACAACCCTTGCAGTACAAGTGAGGGATTTTGGCAGAAAGGCAAATGCTGACATCATTCTCCAAGGAGCTGTGAGAACTCTCCTGGGCAGCTGTGTACCATTATGGTTCTGGTTATCCCAGAAGATTGACTTATATGAAGAAAAGGGCAGGGTAAGCTGATAAAGAAAGGGGGAGTCCAATCCTGAACTTGCTTTGCTTGCCCTGACAAAATGAGAGCTGGGAAGGAACGTGGTGACTATATATAGACCTAAGGGAAAATCCCATGGAGATTGAGATCTTTTGTGGGAACCAACACCCACACCAGAACAGATGGGCATAAACCAGGGAGGAAGAAGTCAAGGGAGGTGGATAGAAAATGAATGGAGTCTCTAACCAACAAAAAGGATCCATGACTGGAAAGCTTCATTTCTGTTTAATCTAGAGCTGGTTTTATTTATGGAAGAGGTGATGTAACACGGGTGCTTAACAGAATGAAGACATGCCCTGTTATCCATTGGGATAGGACTCCTAGTCATTGGAAATCGTCAGGAATAAAAAATTAAAGCCAGATCGCAGTGCCTCCTGCCAGCTGGTGTTGGGGAGCCTTACTGCCCTTGTTACACCGTAGAGCAGTCCCTAGCGTTCCATCAGCTGTGCCCTGCCCTGTGGTGTTTCGGCGAACCCTTCTGCACCCATGGGGACAGTCTTGTGTTGGATTTCAAACGAGACATCCTGTGTCAGAGCAGAGTGTTGTCAAAGAACCTGGTCTGAAGGACCCATTTCCCCTTCCCATGAGTAGTTTTGTGTCTTGGAAGATAAGGGACTCCTTATCAAACGTGCTTTTTACATACTGCCTTCCTCCAGTGGCCCTGTTTATACATTCCCTACGGGGGAACGGCAAGGACACCACATAGCCCCCACCGTGGGGCGTGGGTAGGGGGCACTGGGAGGAGTTCTGCGGCCAGGGGCTCCGGGCAGCCCGGGGAGCTAGCCCCTGCTCCCAGGCTGCTCACGCCTTCTTGGGCGGTCACGACCCCTGAGAGGAGCCCGTTCCCTGCGGGGACCACTTGCGTTTGTTGCGGTCTCGTTCCGCAGCGGTGCACTAAGGGAGTCACTGGGCCGTCCCCGTCCTGCGAAACCGGCAGCCGCCCGACATCCTCCACCCTGCACCGTGTCTGCCTTTTCCTCCGGCCTCCCCGTGCCCCGGGCCTGGCAGGGCAGCTCCGGCTGCCCCCGCAGGCTGGGCACGGCCGGCCCGCTCGCGCCTGAACTGCTCCCGCAGGAGGAGCCGGGCGGCAGCCGCGGCCCGGCCGCCTCCGCAGCCGGCGGAGCCTCCAGCCCGGCCATCTCCGTTGATGTAAATGATATTAACTTTAAGCCCTTCCCCTGACGGGTCAGTTTAGAAGCTGAAGAAACAGTAAATTGTTGGTGGAAATGTAGGCAGCTTTGTGCTTTGCCAAGCAGGTGCCTGGCGGTTTTAGTCAAGGATTGGTAAATTTACAAGAGCGCAGTGAACGTGCCCTTCCCGGGCTATTGTGAAATTCAGGGGCGAACAAAGGAGAACGTGAATATTCACACAGCCGCCTTTCAGCGTGTGGCATTGCTCCGCAATTTTAAAGCGCTGCGCTTTTTTGTTGTTGTTGTTTTGTTTAGGAAATAAAAAACTACCAACACTCCTCCCCCCCGAATCAGAAAGTACCTGTTTGCGTTTTAAAGGACATGGAAATCATCCGTGAGCAACCATATAATTTGATTTGCTAAGCAATCTGCGAGGCGATTGCACATCATTTATAATGTTCATTGAGCATTTTGCTTAATTGTGTCTCTTTTTGTAAAGGAAGCACAGCCCCCTCCCGACTGCGGCCGGCACAAGTGGCCGGATTCCCATGGAGCCGCAGACAACCGCCGGCCCTGCGCGGGGTTTTTCCCAAGCGGAGCCGTCCCCACACGCACGTCTGGGGGGCGAGAAAAGGGCTCAGGTACGAGCTCGCTGTCTGAACCCCCTCTGCTCACAGCCCGCGGCTTCGGCAGGTGCTGCCCGTCCAGGCTGGCGGGTGCCCGACTTGCCTCTAGCCGGGGCGTTGCGTCCTGTGGGCAGCGAGCCCTGGGATCCACAGGTGCGGGACGGCCCCGGCGGCAGCGATGCCGGGACGGGCTGATTCCCTTTGCCAGCCCCAGGCCCGGGAGAGGAGTCCGGAGAGACCTGAAACCGCCACCAGAAGGGAAGGAAAGATCTTTCGTGCATGACCTCGCTGCGGTCCGCCCCATCCCGTTCCCCTGCCCGTGCCTTGCCGTGGTCGGTCGCGCCTCCGCACGCTGGGGAAGCTGCGCGCCGGCCGGCAGCGCGACCGAGCGGCCGTCGGGCCCCTCGGGGCAGGGAGGTACCGGTCGGGGGAACGGGCGTTTGGCGGGCCCAGGGCCAGCCCCTCGCAGCCGGCGATTCCCCGCCTTTCAGGCCCCTGCACGGAGCTGCAGGCGAAGCCGAGCGGGGCTCGGTGGGAGCGGGCTGGGACTGGCAGCCCCTCCACTCTCCGGCGGAGGGAAGCCGGCAGCCCGCCCGCCGCCCGCCCGCACCTTTTGCCGGCCGCGGCCGCCCAGCCGCACCATATAATTTGATTTTCCCCCGTGCCCGCAGATCGATTGCAGCTCATTTGTTACATTCAGCGGTTCCTCGGAACGGGGAGGGGGGCGAAGGGCGGGCCGGGGGAGCCGGCGGCACAAGTGTTGGGATTCCCATGGGCTGTGCCTGCTCTCCAGCTTGCCGCACTGGCACCCCGGCCCGAGCGGCCGAAGGAGGGGGGTTTGCAGACACGGTGACCTCCGCGATCTCGGTTTGAAAGAGCCTGAAAGGCGGCCCGCTATGGTGCATTACCAGCCCAGCGCCCAGGTACCAGCTCGGAGGGGAGGGCGCGCAGCCGGACCGACCCCGGCTGCAGGTGCCACCTCCTCCGCCGGACGGGCGAGGGCCCGGGGCCACCCCGCCGCCTTTGTGGGGCCGCCGTCCCGCAGCGCCGCGCTCGCCCCGGTAGCAGCGCCGAGGGGGGAGAGCTTTTCCCCGTCTTATTTATGGACCTCACGTGGTGGAGGGGGAAGGGGGGGCTTGCCGCGTCCTGCTCTGCTCCCTCCGCACCCCACGGGCCAGTCCCTGCTCCGGGAAAGCCGCCGGGGTGCCGGGCACCTGCCTCCGGGAATGCTTTGGCGTCATGGCTCGGGAGTGCTGCGGGCTAGTGGGGTGCTGCTGGCCCGCGGGAAGCAAACGAGCTCCTGCAGACGTCTCTGCAAAGTGTTTTTGGGTCTCCAGTACCTGGCAGCTTAGACCTGCCTGGTGTCTGGCGTGCGGGACTCCTTCCCTCGTCTTCAGACCAGGAAAGTTGTGTAAAAGTTTATTACCATGAAATACACAGTCCCCCAGCGTTGCACTGAACAAAGCTTGATTTAAGTCATGCTTTCAGCGGTAAAAAATTCCTAGAAGTTGCTCAATAAAGTGCCACTTTGTATCATGAATTGCAATAGGACTTTTTTCCCCAAAATCCTTACCTGGTAAATATCATTCGCACAGGTACTGGGCCAACTCTGGTCCCGTCTTTCAAACTACTCCTGCTTCCTTTTTCCATCAAACATTGCATCTCTGAACGAGTGCAGCACGCCAAGGAAACCCAACAAGTGAGCTGCCGAGTTTTATAATCCTGAGAAAAAAATGGTCATACTCAGAATTTGCTCCACTGAGACTTTATGGACACAAGACTTCTTGTTTAACCAAACACTGACAGGGTGGGTATGAAGGTGGAACTCTTCTGCCTTGTCTTTTTATGCCTATGGTATGACCCCCTTGAAGGGTATTGGATCAGCAACAGCAGTCAGGATAATTATGCAGGTAATATGGGAATAAGAGTTAGATGGGAAACCAAACACATCTGGGGACTTCTGGGGACGTGGGGTTTTGCCTCGGCTTTAGCTAACAGGATTCGTTATTCTGGAATATCACATGAGTTTGGAGCTACTTCACAAGACCCCGGACTAAAAGGCAGGATGCGGGGTGTGGATCTCGCCTCTCATCTGCGTCTCCCCTTCACGTCGGACCTCACTGCTGCCCCTCTACCACCAGTTATCCATTTTCCGTGTCCTAGCTGTTGGGTAAAACGTGGCAGAAGGTAGAAGCCAGGGCACTGTGGGCTAGGGCGGCTCGGGGGCAGAGGTGGCCCGGCAGCTTCTGCCCACCATGGGCCCGCCCTGGCCGCACTCCTCACGCAGCACCCGCAGGGCCTCCGGGTGCGCGGAAAGGCAACAGGGACGAGCACTGCCGCTTCTCGCCTTGCGGCTCATCCGCCGGCGGAGGGACAGAGGAGCAATGCCCGGTCCCGTGTTCCTGCGGGGTTGCCCGAAGGGACACGCTCGCCGCCGCGGCCGCCGCTGGAACAGCCGTGCACACGGGTGTGCGAAGGTGCTCGTGGGGATCGGGGCAGACCCTTGGGAAGTGCAAACCCGCCAGCTCCCGACCCCTCGGGCACGGCCCGACGTACTCAGCGCGGGGGGCGCCGTGACAGTCGGTGAGCCGGGACTGGTACCCTGTCGCGCTACGTGCAGGACATCGCAGGGGACCGGGCACTTTACAGTGCCTCCGGGGCGAGGAACTGTCCCCACTTCCCAGCCCAGCTCCGGCTCCGGGAGACCTTGAAGGGAAACCTGTCAATGGGAATTGATGGGTGGCGGCGGGCCAGACGTGCTTCTTGCCCTAGAGAAGAGTCTCGGTGGACTCTCAGTGGTGGTGGGGGGGCCCCGCCCCCGCCCTCGGGGGGATCTTTACTGTCTTAACGAGCCGGGGTCGGGCCACATCTCTTGATGAGGGCTCGGTTTACGGGGCCAGAGCGTGCACAGGGCTGAGCACACCAGCAGACTCAGGGCCGAGCGTTCTCCGGCTCCCCTCGATGCAAGGTTCGCGCCCTCTCCTTATTGTCCCGGCGAGGGGCTTTCCGTGGTCCCGCAGAGTGTCGGAAGTGGGTGCTGGTGGGCCAGACTCCGCAGGCAGCCCTGTCCTGGCCCCATGTCCCGCCCCATCTCTGGACCTCTGGCGAGTCCTGGTCCCCGTGAAGGTGGCTGCCAGCTAGACTTACCGTGTGGTCGTTGACAGAAGGAAATGCGATGCGCCCTTTGCCGTGTCGTTCATTGCGGCCCCCTCCCCCATTCTCCGTCCCCCTTTTTTCACTTGTTAGTGCCCTCGGTGAGTTGAAATAACGACGTGTCAAGCGCTGTTCATACATTGTCATTGCTGGAGAGTGACGCAGGGAGGTGACCTTCCCGCCAGCAAAAGGGGGCCAGGTGAGACATCCGTTCTGGGCAAATATTGAAAGAAGGGAGCTTGCGACACAGACGGTGGTGGTCCAAGTGCGATGCCGCGGCCCAGGCTCCGCTTGTACAGGTTCCTGGTTTTTGCAGATTTCCTTTCATAATATCTTAGGCAACCCGAGAGGAACCTTCCTACACCTCAAGTGGTTTCTTCGGGGGCGGTGGTACTCATTTCCCAAAGGCAGCTGTACAAATCTGGGATCGTTCGTCTTTAAGGCCATCACTGCCGCAGGGGCGAGGTCTGGGTTCGGCACAGAGAGGGAATCGCTTCTGCCGGGCGCTGAGGAGCCGGGAAGCAATGTTTCATTGCCAGCGCACGGGCAGAGCGCCAGCCGTGCGTGTCCTGGTGTTCTCCCTGCATCACTTTCCTCCCTGGGGCATTGCTCCCAAATTTTCCGACGATTTGCTAGGTCTGACAGGTTTCAGGACAAGGTCCAAGCCCTCAACAGTTTGGAAACAGTGGTTCTCAAAATATCCCTCCACTTCCCTTTGCAACGCGCTCCCTTCGCCATCGGTCCTGACAGGACTGCCTCTCAGGAACAGACAAACCACACAGACTGACTTCCCAGACTACCTGCCTGAGTTTTGTGGCCCGGTGGTGTCGTGCCACCTCCACAGTGTGACACTGGCATCCCAGTGCTACAGGGCTCGCCCCGGCTGCGCAGTACTGTCGTGCGCCAGAGCAAAACAGGCACCGGCAGCCCTGGGAAAGGGCGAAAGACTGGCATGGTAAATGAACTGGGCTCCCCATCTCTCTGGGCATATATTGTGCTTGAATCAACAGGAGAGATCCTCTTCTCCTCTTTCTTACCCCCTAAGGCCTTCAGTTAAGGTTGTCGGGAGAATTCTTCACCACCGCGTTAACGAGAGGTGCCCTGACGCCCTATCACACTCTCGAGGACAGGGACACACCGTAGTCAAAATGCTGCACTGGGAGAAAGTTGGTGGCAGAGGTTTTGGGGGAAAGAGCCTGTTTGGGGGTGTTACTCACTCTCAGGATCTGGTGGCACTTAGCCTGTCTGACCTGGGGGAAAGGTTGCAAGGTGGGCTATGTGTGTGTATGTGAGTCTGTGTGTCTTGAGCAGAGGCAGGGGTGTCGCGGACCACTCGACATGGCTTTCTCATCGGCTTTCAAGTGTCATCGGCTTTCAGACAGAATGTGGCAAGAGCAAGGACTCACCACCCCATGGGTGATGACTCCTTGGGCATGCAAGGGAGGGAACAGAGCCAGCTCTGTGGCCAGGAAATTCCCCCGAATTGCCAGGTTTGCTTTCTTCTTTTTCCGTGTATTTTGTAGTAGGTGTGACATGGATCCGAGAGGGATGCACATTATTTGTTAGATTTATACTTGTGCTTCTGGCTATGGTGCTCCACCCGTAGCGATCATTCCCTGGCTGTACTCAAGCCCATTTGCTTTTGGAAAAGGAGATTCTTCAACCTCAGGCCCGGCCTGGCCGGCCCGCGTTCTGTGAGGCCAAGGTGGGGAAGGACCAGGGTCACTCTCAGGTGTGTCCCAGGGGGACAAGAGGGAGGGACTGCTGGCTGACCCCCTGCTCCCCGGCTCTGCAGAGGCCTGGAGGCCGGGAGGCTGGCGGTGGTACGAAACGGGCGCAGGGACCACACCTTGGCAGCGCAGCACAACTGTGCAACTGTGGGACCTGCTCTGGATGAGCTGGCGCGTTCTGGGGGCCGTGGGCCTGCAGGGGTGGCCGAGGGCTCCCCCGGACTACCCGGCCCCTCCACCCCCACAGCAGCCTCAGGAGCTGGGCACGGCAGGTCCCTGCCCTCCCAGCAGCGCCTCACCCCGGCTGCCGTGGGGTCGCCCCACCCAGCGCTGCGGAGCGCTAAAGAGGGACAGGGATGCTCTCAGTGTAAGGGGCAGCAAAACACCACTGGTCCGTGGAGTGCCGAAGCTGTGTTTGCTCTCCCAGGTGGATCTTTCGGCTCAACGGGGCAGGGTTGCTCGGGAGAAGTGATCCGAGGGCGAGCGATGCCACTGCCAGTCTGGGAACGCCGAGGGGCTCCTGGCCACCGTGCTCAGTGCCACTCGGAGTGGTCCTCACCAGGCGCCGGTGGGCAGCGAGCTGGGGGGGAGCCAGCCGTGTACCCCGGGCGCACGGAATGCCGGCAGCAGCTCTGAGCGTTATGAACATCAGCAGCGCCCAGGAGACCGAGGGAAGGGATTATTGCCCGCACTCGACGCTCGTGAGACTGCATCTAAGACTTGCGGGCAGTTTTGGGACAGCCGGTGCAGAAAACAGTCGTGAGGGGCGAAGGTCTTGACGAGGCAGAGAAAGCTGGAGCAGCTGTCTGGGAGGGGGAAAGGGTCCCCTGGAGCGGGGCTGGCTCACGCTGGGGCAGAGGCAGTGTCGGGGGCACACCGCAGCGCTCCGGGGATGGGCATCCAGGAGCCTGGATCTTGACAGAGGTGCATGGTGAGAGATTGAGGGACGGCGGGCGTGAATGGAAACAGGAGGCCGCACGCACTCATTCCAGTCTCCTCCGAGGTCCCCGGTCCTGCCCCACGGGTGGACGTGAACGGGGAACCGCACTGCCGTTGTATTGATGCCTTAAGAGCATCAGTATCGCCCCTGTACGGGGACACTCCCTTAGTGTCCCCTTTCCGGGACGGTGGAAGCAGTCCCCCGGCCACGCGTGGGCGCATTCCTGGCTTCGCGCAGAGGTCTCCGCCTTCCCTTCTCGTTTTTTCGCGTGGTCCGTCTGCGGGCGGGACTTTCCAAGAAGTGGTTCTTGCAAAGCTCTTTGTTCCCTCCCGTGACTCGCGTTTCCCTGCCGTTATCACGGCGATGTCAGTGGCTTTGAAGTCGAGTCATTTATTACCTTCCCGGAGCTGGCCCTGTCTTGCTCTGGCCCCGGTACGCTTCCACGCGGGGTTTGATCTCTGCCAGCGCTGGTGGCACACTGGAAAGTCACTTTCGATAAACCTCGACAGACTCTGCCGGACAAACTATTGCAGCGCTAATAAGAGATAATCCTCCCCTAATCTGGCGGGTAATCCATTTCACTCCGGTGAGAATTTTTAAGGCTTTAATCAGTGAGAGTCAGTTAGGGAATTATTAACAGAGCGTCCACCGAGCGAACTCGTCCGGAGAGGGGCAATGGGAGTGGGAAAAGAGAAAACGCAACGGGGCCCGATGAGGTCAAAATCGATGCACGGCCGGGCGCAAGAGCTGACGTGATGTATTTTGATGTTGCGATAGAATTGCCTTCAGTTGGAACGCCACGAAAAAAACCGCGCCATCGATCCCCCACTATGCGCGCTCTGACAGTGGCTGTGCTGGCGGCGGGGACTGGCGGTCCCGGGGAAGCGGGAAAAGCGCCGGGGGTAAGATGCGCAGGGGCGACGCTTCCCGGTGCCGAGAGAGAGGCTGTGCCAGAGCCAAGAGGCGCGTTGGGGTAGCGGCTCGCCGGGCGAGGTGTGAGGCGGCCCGCAGCCCCTGGCCCGACGTGCGGGGTCCGAGCGGCTGCGGCGGGGCCGGGCGGGGCC
>VYZT01022222.1:61385-101598 GCA_013400735.1 Pomatostomus ruficeps
GGGGAGGCCCCGGGGGGGGCCCCGTGAGGAGCCGTCGCGTCGCGCCGCGGGGCCACTTCTGGCGGCGGCCACGCCGGAAGGAACGGGGCTCCCCCCGGGCGGTCCCTGGGGCGGCGGCGTCGGCTGCGGAGGCAGCGCTCCACTCTCCGTCAGCGGGCGCGATGCCGGACCGTGAGGCCGGGAGCCAGTCCCCGGGGGACCCACGGGAGCGCCCGGCCCCTGCCTGCCCCGGTCCCTGCGTTCCCAGCCCGCGCCTGCCGCCCTGGATCGGCGCGGACCCCCGCTTTCCCCGTGCACCTGCCCTGCGCAACCTGGAACGCCGAGCGGCTTGGAGAAGGCAGGGGAGGCCCGGTCCCGCCGCGTCAGCCTCGCTATGGCGCCCCGCAGGACAACACCGGGGTGTCAAGAGGCGCTTCCCGGCCCTGCCCGGGCCCGCACGAACTGACCACGGCCGCCCCAGTCCCCCCCGATCCTCGCCGCCCCGGGATTTCCAGTTGGAACGGCGCGGCCCGAGCCTCCGGCCCCGCCGGGCGGAGGCTGTCCGCTCCCCGAGGACTGGCAACGCGGCGGGGTCGCACGGGCGGGAGCATCCGCCGCCAGCGCCCCGCGCCCCGACGGGGCCCCGAGCCCTCCGCCGTCCCGGGGCGCGGTGAGAGGACCGGGCGGCGGGAACTCCGCGGCGGAGAAGCTCCGCACCTCCCGGGTGGATGAAGGCGGCTTCCCGTTCCGGGAAGTATCTCCGCCGAGCGCCCCGACGGCTGCACAGGCCCCCAAGTTCACCGGGGGCCGGGACCGATTCAGAGCGGCCGCTCATCCCCCCAGCTGCCCGCGCTCCGGCCCTGGGGAGAGAAAGATGTCCCGGGCAAGAGCCACGGCTCGGACCCAGGCGGACGGCTCCCCAGCGCATGGAGGGCGGGGACGCCCCTGGGGCGAGATGGGCACCCCCGACGGCGCCGACCCCCACTCGGGAGAGACCACGGGGAACTGCCCCTTGCCGATTAAGCGAGAAGTGGTTGGCGGCGAGTTGGGGCGAGTGGGGAGAACCCTTGTGGTCTCAACTCTGCTCGGAGAGCCTCTCCGGTGCCTGACCGCCGCCGGTGGGCTCGGAATGGCAGACTTTTGGGAAAGGGAGGAAAGTTCTGTGCCTTCGGTACATGTCTGGAGCGATCGTGCCCGCCGGCGTGGGGAGCACGGGGTCGGGGATGCGCGGAGCCCTGTGGCCCCCCCTCGGCGGAGCGCAGCCCGCGACACTGACCTTCCCGCGGGGGGGACCGGGACGCGCCTTTCACGGAATTAGCGGCACAGACGTCTCTCTACAACTTTTGTTCCCTGCCACTGCCCGGACACACCGCACCCGCTCCGTCGCCAGCCCGTCCCGTCCCGTCCCCGACGACTCTCCCCGTGCCCTGCCCCGACAATGCGTGAAATGCATCACTGTCACCGGGCGCGGGTGACAGATGAGGCGAAGGCGCGGACCCCTCGCCAAGGTCAAGTTGAAGATGCCAGTGGCGGTGCTGTCGCCGCCGGTTGAAGCTGAAAAAGGCCCTCGCGGGGGCCCTTTCTGACATTATATTTCCACTTCCCCCGCTTCCCCTTTGCCAGCCCTTTCTCCGGGGACCGGCGGGGCCGAGGCGCGGTCCGGGGGACTGGGGTGCTGCTTGGTGCTGCGCGAGGGGGTGGTGGCAGCGCGGAATGCCGGAGCTCCCGGCCCTGCGGGTCCGGGTCGAGCCCAGCCGGGCCGCGCTGGGCTGGGCCGGGGCGCGGAGCTACGGGTGCGGTCACAACCGCGGTCACAGCCTTGAAATAAACTGCAAAACGCTTCGGGGGTGAGTTTTACACCGCGTTCAGAAAAAGTTTTCCAAACGGAGTCTGGTTAAACAAATTCTTCGCTCTGCTCCCGGCTCCGTCTCTCCCTCGCCCTGTGATGATTGATATTTTTTATTCAGCCAACTTTTATTTACCTTGCAAAAATGTTGGGGACAAATGTGATAAATTACAGATATGCAAATTTCTTTGAATGGCGTTGTAAGTGTGTCTCGCTGGAGCTGAATAAGTCCTTGCAAGTCGGTCTGCGCGCACTCAGGACCCCAGGGAGCTGATCAAAGCACCCTTTCTCTTTCATCCCCAGTATTCTCCTCCAAACTATTTCGATACAATATGTTTCCATGATGCACTTAATGTGCTAGGGACACAGAACTCATTACAACCTAGCTAGTTCTGCCGACCCCTTTGTTCAGAGGCATAAAGTTAAAAAAAAAGGAGGGGTGGAGGGGGGGGAGCGCTGCTAGTTGCCAGCTTTCTGAAATGTTAAAGCATGCGTCATTTTTCACCAGGTCTCGTCTTGATATCCTCAAAAGACAAACTATGAAACCGGCCTCAGCCCTTTCTGGCATTAATTACGCTGCTGTCCAGCCGATCTGTTTTTCCTATTATATGCATTTCTCAGCAGGGATTTTTTTTTTTTTTTTTTGCAAGGCTAATGCAGCTGCAAGTCGAAGTATGAATACGTTGTATCAGTATAGAAAAAAAATAAGCAGAAAGGCTGAAAAAGATGTCAAAGTCAATGCTGATGCTTTCTTGCTTGCCCCACGTTTGAGACAGTGGCTTTGCAAAAGAGTTTTGAATCACCCTGTTAACTGGTTTTACCTCGAATTATAAGCTTCTTGGAAGGGAAAAAAATCTCAGCCAGAGGCTACTGAAAGCAGGTTACATGTTTATTGAATGCCGATGCGCCCAACAAATCTTTTTTTCGCAGGAGAAATGCTTCAAAATATTTTGGGAAATCGCTGGAAATTAGAAGCCCCGAGTTCAGGGCGATCCATTTCAAACCCATGGCAAGGTGGCGGCTGTTTGGGGAAATGACTCCAGCGGGATGACAGTAAGAAATAAACTCTATTTCAGCGGATGGCGCGTTTGTTTACGGGGTTGATTGGTTGACGGAAATGGCTGGCAGCCAGTTCTGGGAAAGATTCCAGACCTGACTCCGATTAACCCTCTCTGGTGAAACTCTGCTGGAAACCAACTCACCAGCAATTGCCATTAATCTACTTACTAATTAAGCCAATTCATTTCTAAAGGAGAAAAATTCCTTTCTTTGGCCAAACTGATGGGAGGAAATTTGAAAGAAGCGCCAAACTGTGTAACTGTAATTCAGCCAAGGACTGCTAAAACAAGGTGTTGATATATAGCTGGAGATTTAAAACAAGTTTCTAGGGCAACAATCCTTTGGAGACGGTGGTATATAGTGCATAGTAGATGAAGCTCGAATAATGGTGGACTGCAGTGTGCAATTGTACGGACATTGGTTGGAACCAGGACTGCTTTTCCCAATTAAGCCGCTCAAGGCTTTTACTCCTAATAATTTATCTGTCCTGTTTTAACGTTTCAGCCTTGGGTGACAGCTACAAAGACGATCTGTGCCGGACCCAGCTAACATGGTCATAGAATCATAGAAAATACTCTATTGGAAGGGACCCACAAGGGTCATAGGAGTCCAACTCCTGTCTCTGAACAGGGCAACCCCAAAAATCACCCCATGTGCCTGAGACCATTGTCCAAACGCTTCCTGAACTCTGGCAGGCTTGGTGCCTTGAGCGCTTCCTTGGCTGTGGAACTTGACGTCCAACATCTGCGTGGCGTTGGTGGGGACACTCCATCTCCCCTCGTCCCAGGGTCCAGATCAGCCCAAGACGACACAGGGACACACTCTGCCCTCGCAGTACCCTGTGCCTGCGAGGACCTGCCAGGGGCTCACACGGCACCGTGGCCTCCAGGCGGTGCCGCTCCGAAGGTTCTCAGCGGTACTGAGGTATCACCTTCAGGCGAGCAACTTTTAGCTCGGCCCGGGCGAGGGCAGAGGAGTACCAGGGTGACCCGGTCGCTGGCCGAGGCGGCGCTGAGCTGGCCCGGAGGGCAGGTGCTCTTTTCGGAGTAAGCCGCCACCCCTTGCGCTGCCGGCAGCAGGGCACCTGCAAGATGAGGGGAGAGGCCCCGGCTCCCTGCCCTGTTTGCCGGCCCTGCCGTCAGCATCCCTCCCCGTCCCTGCCCTCGGGGCCTGGATCGAGCACAGTCAAGGGCACCCGCCGTCCCGGGCAGACCTGGGCCCCTTCACCCTTCGCTTTTGCCTCTCAAGCAGCCGTGTCCCCGCGCTATTCTCTGCCCCGCACCTTTCTCTGTCCCGCACCGCTCGCAGAGCAGC
This sequence comes from Pomatostomus ruficeps, assembly GCA_013400735.1. Taxonomy (NCBI): domain Eukaryota; kingdom Metazoa; phylum Chordata; class Aves; order Passeriformes; family Timaliidae; genus Pomatostomus; species Pomatostomus ruficeps. The sequence continues at coordinate 65,584 of VYZT01022222.1, forward strand.
CCTGCCACTGCCCCCCGTCTGGTCCCCTCTGTGCCCCCGGTGGCCAGCGGCGCTGATATTCCCCAAGCAGTGCTGAGGGTGTGGGGCCTATGCAGGCACGGAGCCGGGAAGGGAAGGTGCCCAACCGCAGGCCATGGCGCTCTTCCAGACCCGTGCCCTCCGCGCCCCCAACCACCGGGCTGGGCGCATTAAGGGCGCAGCCCTCAGGGTGTATGGCGTGAGAGACGACACACTGAAGGAAGGGTTGTTTAAAATCAGTGTAACCGATCCTTCGTTTATCGTTGCTGCTGTTGTTCGTTTGCTCTGGTTTTGTTTCTTTTCAGGTGCGGGCGATGGCAAGAGGAACAAATTAAGCGTTCGGTGGAGCGTCTCCGGACAAGGCGGCGGTGGTCAAAGCTCTCGGCGGGAGGTAGGAGGATGCTGAGCCCTGGACATGAGCAAACCACCCTCCCAGAAAGCAGCAGCCTCGTGTCGTTGCATTAAAATGACAAGATCACATGAAATACACGGTACCACCAAGTGATGACAGCAGAACTATGGACATAAGCTGGAGAGGAATGGGGAAACATTCCTCCAGCAGCTGATGGCAAAACTTAGCAGGTGCTGTAGGTAGTGCACTATGCCTTCGTATCTCAAGCAAACACTCAACTTCTTCATTTAAGTCTCTCTCTGAGATCATAAAAAATAGGATGTAATATCCTAAAAAGACTAATGACATTTCACAGGTAATGCAATTTAGAAAGAAACACTTCCATGTTTTCTTTTCCAACAATGTGCATTTTTGTAAACTGCTATAAATTGCAATTCAAAAGCCCTGATCTCGCCATCCCCAATCATTTTTTATACTGATCAAATGAATGCAGATACTCCCATTTGGGAGGGGCGACATGACATTTCACTTGGCAGTTCTAAACAGGTCACAGACCTTTCACAGACCCTAAGGCAGTGGGAGGGAGCTCTTTACGAAACCGTGTAACCAAATCAAACCAATGGTTACCCCTTTTCAATACCATTGGAATGGTTTGCACAATGCTATTCACATAGCAGCAGAGAAACTGAAAGGATGGTCATCCAATGGAAATTTCTTTTCTTTTGTTTAAACTTGTGGAGCTCCAAAAAAAAAAAAAAATACTGGAAAACAATTACTTTTTGTATGACAAAAAGCTAAACACTTCTACGTACAGCCGTACGTGTACACCAGGGCCTTCAGTGCGCCTGGATGTTTATACAGATATAGTCACATATCTGTGTGTGGGGATGTACATTTATTGGAGATGTTGCTTTGTTTGAAGCCATAGGCACAAAGACACAACATGGCTGCCCTGGAGATGACCTATTGCTTTCAAGTTGCTTGAACACATCAGAATTTCTATTGTTGAGGTTGATTAATTGAAACTGATAAGTTACCATGAATAAAGATTGTTTTTCTGTTTAATGTGGTGGGCCTGATTTGGTAAATGCTTCATTCATGTAGCCTTGCAGTGCAGCATATGGGCAAGATTCATTCAGTATCACAAACATATACAATTTATTATGCCTGTATGGTCACAGCCAAAAGGCCTTTCTATTTTAATGACAAAGTTTGAATGAAAAATTCCATTTAAAGAGTCACTAACATTAAGTGAGGCTTCGTAATGTATTCCTGTTGCCGGCTGCCGGGGAATCGAGCCCTTGGAAAAGCGAAGGCGCAGTGGGCAGGGCCGGCTCCGGGGCCAAGCAGCCGCTCCTCGCAGGCCTCGGCCGCCCCACGCGTGTTGAGGACGCTCCTTGCGTCTCACGCTGCCCATAAACTCATTCCGGTCGTTCCGCGGCACCGGCGCCGCCCGCGCCCCGGCATTGCGCCGGACGGGGCGGGCGAGAGACCCACCACGGTCTCGGGCGCCTCCTCTCCGGGCAAAACCGCCCACGGGCCCACCACCACCTCTGCCTGGAGCAGGAGGTGTCCGTGTCCGTGTCCGCCCGGCCCTGCCTAAGCCGAGGGCTGCGGGACCTTCTCCGCGACCCCTGGGCTCGGGCGTCCAGAACGGGTGGGCGGCCGGAGGCTCACCCGGGGCTCTCCGTATCCCCGCGGAGCGCTCCCCAGCCCCGGTAGCGGCAGGGAGGGTGGTGGGATGCCCTTGGGAGCTGAGTGTTCCCTGCCGGGTGTCCTCCCCGGCCGTGGGTGCCACCGCGGGGACGGTTACATGGAAAGGGCATCGGAAAAATAAAAGGCTCCGTCTCCAGTATGTCGGCTCACCCAGGGCGTAGTGTTCATACGCAAAGGTGAAGTTAAGCCCCACTGTGACCAAGGGCATCTTTGCTTCAACATTTTACACCCTAATCTTTCTCCTGCCCCATCACTTGCTGGCTAATCACTGCCTTAAAAGTTTTCAACGTAGACGACTCTCAGCCTTGACCTCACTTCTACTTAAAAAGCCCGTGTCATTTTCTGCATCATCTATTCCTAAGTGAAACAGGTCAAAACAACAAAAAACCTCACCCAACAGGGGAGAAAAGATCTGACTTGAAATGAAGATGTGAGGAAGGCATGTCAGGAACCACTCTGTGGTGCAAATCACTACATTTCAGTCCACGTGTAGGGGTTTTGGTCCTGTTCCTGTCTATTGAAGGGGATTTGTAAAGCAACATTTCACAAAATCAGCATCTTTGACAGACAAAGTAGAGCTTCTGCAACGTCACAAACAAACAACTAAATATGGGGGTGAAATTTATGAAAAATGCCTTGAAAGAGCCTTTTCAAGCATTTTTTTAAAAATATGACCTCTTAACCTCTTCCTCCTCGATTGACAGAGTAATTTGAAACAGAAACAATGTAATCTATCAAATTAAGTTGTGTTACTTCTGTACATCAGATATTTATGTTTGAGCTTTCTCCTACTGACAAGCTGTAAAGGCCCACTGTTATTCCAAGGCTTTATCTCTGAGATTCTTGTCTTTTCTGCTCATTAAGAGTCTGTCTATAGATTACAAAGTCAATAGATGCAAACACCAGACTGTGAGAAAACTCTCCCTGAGTACATAAAAATCAACAGTGCTGGATGCTATACAATGGAAAGCATAGATGTTTGTAGGTGTTCCGTTTTATCATCTTTAAACAAGGAAGAGAGTAAATATTGTGGCAAAACCTCACCTTCCAGTGTTGCACACTTCCATCTGCCATTCCTAAAGGTGGATCTCTCTGCAGCATCATTTTGAAATGGCAGATCAAAGTTTAAATGAAAGATAGTTTACAACAGTTTTGAATTTTCTACCCACAGCTACAGTGCTAATTATGAATCCAACTGGCAGGTGGTGGGCCTGGGCAGGATGACTTTACAGCTACTTCTATGGGTTATCCTGTAAAGGCATGACTGAACCTAGTGGAGCTCTTTCCCAGCATTAAAAGACTGAAGGATCTTGGGCCAGAGCCAGGGTCCTTCAGTTCTTGAGAGGTGCTCCGAGGTGCAGATTTTCAGTATTTCCTACATTACTGAGTCCAAATTACTAAAAGCACATTTTTAAAAAATGCTGCAACATGTACATTCTTGATATTCCTCTGTGCTCACGTCTTAAAATGAGACTAAAGTAAAAGAAATATCCATAAACAAAACTCTCAGCTTCAATCCAATCCACATGAAGGGGAAATTATCTATGAGGAAGCTGAAGCACACAGTAGGATGGATTTTGCCAAGCTTTTAATAATCGAGTATTACTGTCAGTAACACTCTTACTGCCAATAACACTCTTTTAAATATCTACAAGTAGCGTTTGGGGCCACCTTTAAAAGCTGTCAAAAAAGAAAAGTGATTTCCCAAGCTTACTGTGGGTACCAGCAGGTACCTTTGCTGGAGAAGAGCCGGCTGCCCGCCGACACGGCGGGCGGGGGCGCGGAGCGGCTCCGCGGTGCTGAGCGGCCGCGCCGGGGCGCGGGGCTGGGGCCGGAGTGCGGGGGCGGCTGGGAGCGGGGCTGAGGGTGGGTCGCAGCCCACGGATGTCTCCTTCCCCCTGCTGCCGATGGCTCCTACGATATCTTTAGGCCAACTCACGGTTTCATGTTGAAAGAGCAATAAAGTTTCAGACCTGGGCGGAATCAACATTCCCGTTCTGCTCAGTAGCAGGGTAGATCTGGCGTCTTCTCTGACACGAAGTTAACTTCGGGACGGGAGGGAGGTGGGAAACTCTAAGACAGTTTGTGTAACAGCCTAGGTCTGCTGCTTTACTCTTGGCACCTCATTTAATTCAGCTGCATTAACTTTCCGTGCCTATCCTGTTGTCATGCACTGCCCACTCAGGTGTATGGTGCTTTTTCACTTCATGTGCTACACCGAGCAGTGACTCCCTGGAGCCCTGAAAGAACCTTCTCAGCAGAGCTTTACGCCCCGGTACGTGTGGCCAGCAAGACTGTGCGTACAGATTGTATTTGTAACTACTTTACAAAAGTAGTAAAGAATTGAGAAAGTTCTATTTGAAAAGAAGAAAAGTATATAGATAAGGTGAAGGCTGGTGTACAAGCCAGAACATGTCTAAGATAAAGGGGTTTAGTATGTTTCCTAAGCATCTATAAAATATTTGGTTTTGCAGGATGTTAACCTAGCATAAGATTTTCTCCTTTACCTTTAAAAGGTTTAAGGTTCTACATACTAAACTTTAAATAAAAATATATTTGTATGGAAATAAAGACCCTATATTGAAGCTGATAAAGTCACAATTATCTTTGCTATAAATCCTATTGCATTATTAAACTTGTATGTGGAGGTAGACAATTGGGGGAAGTGATGCACCATTTGAATCCTAAATTCAGGAACTTCAAGAATAGATAAAAGAAACAGTTCACTTCCTAAAATGTACTTGATTTATATCATCATACATTCCTAAGCATCTGTTTTTTCATGTCTTTGCTTAAGTAATTATTTACTTAATTAAACATCAGCAAACGTACAGAAAAAAACCTACATATTAAAACATTATGTTATTTTCTTGTTTTAAGAATAATTTCCCAAGCTGAAAAAAATTCTAAGCAATGAACATTCCTGAGATTTATTGCAATTAATTCTACCTCGGTATACAGAATTCTTTGGATTTATCCTTGGGATTTATCTGGATACAACCAAGAGATGATTTCACTGGTGCTTTGACATGGAGCACCAGAACTGCTCTCACTTCCATATTCTTTGTGAGTGTCATCAAAGTGATGTATTTCACTCTTTTAGAAAGGACATTCACATTAATTTCACTAAGTGAAAATTTCTTAACTGATGTCAACAATATTTCTATAAGTTGACAGCTTGCGATAAAATCAATCAAGGATATTTTAAATAGGAATCATACACCTGAAACATTCCTTTATGTTTGCATCAGTTATGAGTATCAGTTTGGTATCTTGAAAAGAAATTCTAGCTTGTCATTCTTGACATAAAACGGATAGTTTTAAAATCAAGTACAATTGTACCAGTCCTTTCTGAAACTGGGCTAGCAATGGTCTAAGTATATTTCTTTGGAAAACTTGACCATGCCATTTTCTATTTGGAAATTTTCAGAGTTTTCCTCCCTGAACATATCATCAGATGATTTGAAGAAAATTATTTCTATTATTGGAAGAATAAATCCTTGCCTGTTTTGGGCTGTCTACTGTTCTTAGTAGTTTAAAAATCTTATTTTAATAACCTCAGTTTTCTGTCTGGTACTTATTTATTACTGCTGTTTTTTTAGGGTAGGTTGCCTCTCTGTTACTGTAGGTACACAAACCCATGAATTCGAGACTGGAAATGTTGAGAAGCCTTTTCCTCATCCTCAGCTCACACTTATCACAAAGAGTTCCTGATAACTTGCTTCTTTTGGTGTGTGCTTATGTATACATTCACCTGGTGTGTGACTCCTAAACCCCATATACCCAGGGAAAGCTCCTGCAGCCAGTATTGAATAAGGACCCTGGGACTGTGCTCCCATATGCAGCAACAAGTGACAAGACATCAGCATTGACAGAGGTGGAAGGGAGAGATTTTGCAAGGAAACCCCTCAGAGCACTTGAATTCTACCTGTACATACTATGATAACTGAATGTTGAAAATCTTCACAGGAAGCCTGTGACAATAATCCCATGAGAGAGAAAAGGCAGAGTATCTTGCGGTTAATGCTAGGTAGGTCAATACTTAAACTTGGGAAAAGGTGAGAAAGAGGGTTGTTTCTTCTTTAAAAATTGTTCATTTCCTTAGTATTTTTTGTTCATTGCATTCCCAGAGAGAGGGTGTAGGGGTACAAAACAGAAAATCTATATGTCCAAATAGATTGGTTGCCTTCCAATAATTTACTTGGATATGGAAACAGGGCTGAGGTTGGTTTCTACAGAACATTCAACACTGTTTATCAGCAGTTAAGAAGAGAATTTGCAGGACAAAAGAGTCATTGAAAATATCAAGGATTCCTTCAGAATATCTCACATGCTCTTGGAGGGGAAACTGTAGGGCAGACATCAGCCAGTGGTACAGGTCTCTAACTGGACTGACATTATATAGCACTGGTAATCAGATCAATTATTTCTGTACAGCTTCAATTATGCATGCAGACATTGCACTCTACAGCCTAATCAACTATTCATGAGAATGATATCAAGCCCTGCACAGAAGCCAAAACATGCCTATATGTTGGAGGAGTCTGTTGCTGAGTCACAGTTTTCCATATGCTCCTTCACATAGCTGAAAGGATGAATTTATTGTAACTGCTTTTCAGTAATATGAAAGTATCAAGGTTAGGCTTGCTTTAAAGGAATAATGAATTTATTTCTAAGAATTTTTAAAGATTTTTTTCTAGTTAAGGGAATATTTTCCTTTCAGTTAAACTGATAATGCAGTGAACATTCTTGTTTGGCTTACTAACACCTTTTTTTTCTTTCCAAAGTTCTGAAAAAAACACAAACAAACGTATTACAACTACATACCAGACAAGCTGATCTTGCTGTGAAAACAACTGATGGAGTATTTCAGAAATAGAAGTATTTCCACATTATTTTTTTTTTATGCTCTGCATTACCCCAGTGAAGATAGTAACAATTCTTTCAAACCATCGGGAAAACATGACACTCTTGTTGCTGAAAGTGTAGCTTTTTTTTATTTTAACACAACCTAGCTGATAGCCTTTCAGTATCTAAAAAACACCAAAAACAAACAAACAAACAATCCCCAAACACAAGTATTTTTCTTAATTCAGCCAATATTCAGTACTCAGTAAAAGTGATAGGTCTAAAGAATTAAAACATGTCCACATTACTATTTTGTAATCTGAAACATGCTTCCGGCTTGCTAAAAGAGAATGGAGAATGTTTTCCATGCATTTTTGATCATAGTGAGATGCAGTTGCATGTAAGTTTCTCTATACTTTGTTTGGAGCCCTATAGCTTCCCTCTTCCCTTGAGAATTTAGAAAGAAAGACTCTGAAGAATGCTAGAAGATATTTGGCACCTAGATACATAGTGGAATCACAGATTGCACTTGGAAAACCAAAGAATCATAGGCTGTGTTATGTCTGGTTTTTTTCTGTTCATCATCTGTGAAAAACTCAGGTGGAAATTCCTGTAGACATGGTGGTAGACAGAAGGCAGCGGCCAGTCAAGAACCAGTCCAGATCAGTCTCAAAAGACAAACAGCTTGCTGAATGTATTAGAGGCTGAAGGGAGTAAAAGAAGGAAGACAGTTCAGAAGTCCTTTCATATAGAAGAGAAAACAAATGATACAACAATTGGCTCAAATTCCCAGAACCATTAGCAATTACCAAGACTTTTTAGTAGAAGTGTCTGACTGGATGAGTTCATGATTAATAGGCATTTGCAAGTCTTATGCATTTGCTGGACTGTCCTTGTAGAGTGAAGGAAACTAGTGTGAAACCTCCAGTCACTGAAGCAATCAGACTTTCATTTGTGTATCATAAACAGAACCCACCTCATTCACAATGAGTCATAAACACTCCACATCCCAAGCATCCCTTCTTAGCTAGGCAAAATAAAATGTTCTCCGAGAGGCTACCTCCAAGCCTTCTGATCCTGTGTCTCAAAGAACAGAATTTTGCCTCTGAGACAACTATTCTTTAACTCAAAATGTGGGATCAAAGAACTCTTTTGCTTGCTCCCCAAAACCTCTCCTTTGCTGCGATGCTCTCAGTAGGGGCACTGGGCGTCCGTCCGCGGTTCCAGGGGCTGCCGGGGGTGCTCTGAAGGCACGGGAGGGCTGTGAGGTTTCACCCAAACCACAGATGTTCCAGGCGCACCGAAGAGGGAGAGATGAAGCAGAGGGGCGTTCCCAGATGGTTTATTCGGCACCGGGGTTGTGCCAGGGAAGCGCTGGCACAGCGTGTTACAGATACATAAATACCGACACGAGGGGGCGGGGGGAGGGTACAACATCCAATAGAGGAGAAGTGCTGGGTTTGAATTTGGCGGGCTTTGTATAGGATTGCACAATACAGAGCCCTCCAGGGGGGAGAAAACCGATACCAAGTGGAGGGGAGGGGGCAGCAGTACCTGGCCATGAGAAAAACAGAAATCTGGCTAACAGCACACCGCAACACTCCTTCGCTTGGATTTTGGTCAGATAAAATAGTCACTGACAGCACAAATGCCACCAAATGTAATAGATTCAAATCCTTTTGACTGTAATTATCCCTGTTCTTTTTAAAAAAACACCATATCCATGCTATTTTTGCACTCCAAAATTGTATGATTGTAATATGGTAAGCAGTTAGAAATACTTAAACTTCAGAGTATGTTACTATGCATAAAAAATTTAAGATTCACCATCTTCAAATACTCCATTTTTGTTGCATTTGGAAGTCTAAGAAAGTAATCTTTGTCTTCTTTTTTCTGCTCTTCTGTAGTCTGGAGATTCTGTGGTTCTATGGCTAGAGGAGAAATATTTTTTTTGTCAAGGTTGTTTAGAAACTACTGGTTGACTAAATAAAAAAACCAGCCAAGTTATAGTTAAGTTTATCTGAAACTCAGGAAAAAGATGTAAAATTAAAACTGTTCTTAAAGAAAAAATAAAATACTTTGAAATACAGAAATGAGAATATAAAGAATTCTCTTGCTTAGCTTAGTAATCTAACTTAGTAACTTAGCTGAGTACTTGAAGAAAACCTCCTGAGAAATACTTGAACTGTAAGTATTTAAGCCAAATTTAATTCTTGAGGGACTGTTCTAGGCCCTGACTCATTAAAATAAGCATAAATACTTTCACTGAGTTATGAGAACTGGAATTATTTTATATATGCCTTTTTTCCAGGCTAGAACATGAAGAATTTAATATTAGCCTGCATATTTACAGATATATATACACATCTATATATATTTATATATTTCAGATAAATATATACAGAAAAGTGCATTTCTGTATAAATAACTGAATCTATATATGTAGTTATGTAATCTATATCTTTAATTGTGTCTATACCATCTATATTTACACTTACATTTGTTTCTGACTGACAATTTGTTATTAAATGAATAAGGAACATTTCTATCATTTTTCTTAAGAACCTGGCTTTATTCAGTTCAATAATTCAAAGCAGGTCTTGCACTCATGGACCCAGTGAATCAGACTGCTGTTAGACACACCAGCGTACCATGTAGTCTATTAACAGCCATCATTTAAAGCACTTAAGCAACTAATATTCCTTTTAAATAATTTCACTTCTCTTAAAGAATTGCTAAGATATTTTCATATTCTCTTCTAAGAGAAGCATCTGAAAGTCAATTAATCCATTGCTCTTTTCAGAGACTTGTTTAGAGAATTGAAAAGAGATACTTCAGGATGTTTTTCACTGAAAATTGTCCTTTTCCACTTTATCTAAATTGGTGGTTGAAGTGAAAAGCTTATTATTTTTGTAACCTTGGTAGCTTTTCTGTAATTATTTATAGCATCCTGAACAATATCTTATTCTTCACTAGCCCTTACTTCAATGTAATTTTTTTCCATCTGAATATTTTCTGGCTCTACATCGGCCCCTGAATCACCATAATCTTCTGCCATAAACAATCATATCAAAATGGCCTTTCGGTTCACATTATATATCAGAATTTCAAACAATAATCTCAGTTGAGTGACATGTATTTCTCATAAAGATTCTACCTGTGTTCACAGACTGGGTATTCATTTCTCCATCCCCTGATAATCTACCCACTGAGATTGAGGCTTACGAGGTAGCAAGACCAATTTAATTCTCAGTGGTTCGGCAACTGGTGGTGTTCACAACATTAGAAACTCACTTGTTTCTCTTTAAGCAATTTTGGTCTTCACGTTTATTTTAGAACTGGAGGAATCAGGGTCACACTGGCCTTGCTACCCACTGAGACAACACTACTTCAGTTCACGTGCAGATGGTTACAATTGCAACCACCTTTATTTAAAACAGAAGCTGTCAATTACTTGTTATCGCATACATTTGAAAAAAGCCCCAAACCCTTAGAAAGCTTGAATATGTTAAATCTTAAAAATTAAACAATAATACAAAATACCTGAAAGTAATAATTCATATTGTAGAGAAAAGGGAGATTCCGTTTATGCCCATTAATAAAAGATTTTTAAAAGAATGTAGCATTTTATTGACTCTAATTGAATACAGACTTGCCACTGTGTAATCATTCTTAAATCAGGGGGAATATGTTTTAACTTGACTGTTAAAGTGAATTGCATACCTTTTCCATTAAGAGTTGAATGTATTTGCAAGCAAATTTTAAACATTACTTTAATCACATAAAAACTCCATGGCAAGTACTATTTAATGTAACTCTGTGCTTGAATATTCATATGCTGGTGATGGTAAACTTAATATGTTTTCAGTTTTGTTCATCCTTGTTCATTTTCCCTGAAACTCTTAGTATGATGTCAGAACAGCACTAATGGGGACAAAAGACATGCAACTCTGCATGAAGGACATGAAAGTAATTGTTTTAAGATGGACTGCCATGCTATAAATGAATTTTAATCCATTTACACTTTCCAATTCTGTTTTGCGAAAGTAATTTTCTTATATCCCTCCAAGCCCAGCATAGTGTATTTCTGACTGAACAGAAACAGGAACAATATGGACTTGAGCAAACCCATGGCCATCCAAAGGATTGACTGAAGAATTTTCTGAACTCTAGAGAATTTAAATCAAATCGCAAAGGACTCAGTCATTATGGACTCCTCTGCTCTGTTCCCGAGCGTAAACAGACAGTGTTAATCCTGCATTTAGATGAGAACATATCATCCTGTATTTAACATTGCTGGGAAAAAAAGGGGCCCCTATTTCAATCTGGTCTGCTGGGCTGTACCCACCTGCAAAACAGAGGGACGGATGGCTTTTTAGGAGTGGCTTTCCCTGCTGTGTCAGGGTGTGAAATGTGAGCAGCCAACAGACAGGGGCACAGGCTAAACCTCATAGTTCTGATCTCCCTACTTTCTGTCAAGTGGCTACAAGGGGCAGCCTACAGTCTGGGTCTGAGTTCAGAAAGTGACCAAGAGTTACCATTATGGTTCATTGTGAAACTCCACCTGGGTGGGATCTGGCCCTCAGCATAGGAAAACCATGGTCCTGTTGGAGTGGGCCCCGAGAAAAACTATGAAGATGATCAGAGGGTTAGAACACCGCTCCTACAATGACAGGGTGAGAGGTGGGGCTGTTCAGCCTGGAGAGGAGAAGGCTCCAGCCTTCTTCACTGCGGCCTCTCAAGTACACAGAGGGGGCTTTAAAAAAGAGGGACATTTACATAGGCAGATATAGGAAAAGGCGGCAATGGTTTTAAACTAAAAGAGGGGAGATTAACTATTAGGAAGAAACTCTTTACTCAGAAAGTTGTGAGGCACTGGAACAGGTTACCCAGAGAACCTGTGTCTGCCCTGTTCCTGGAAGTGTTCAAGGCCAGGCTGGATGGGTCTTTGGGAAATCTGGTCTAGTGAAATGTGTCCCTGCCCACGACTGGGTGGCTGGAACTAGATGATCTTTAAAGTCCCTTCCAAGCCAAACCATTCTATGATTGCATGATTCATTCATTTACTGCAGAAGAATGTCATGTTTACCCAGCCAAGGCACAATTTCTGTGCTATTTGTACACACAAATTATGTGCACAATATTTTACCGCATGCAGCTGAGCATACCCAGCTTTGACAATCTGCCTTTGTTGGACTAACCATCCTATAATTTTCACTGTCATATGGCCTGAGCAGGCTTCTATGTCTTGATGTTTTAGAAAGGTTTCCTTTGATAGAAATGAAGCATTGAATAAAATAAACCAGTTGCCTTGTCTTTACTTACTGTCTCACTAAGAGACACACTTTTAAGTGCTTAGTAACTGACATTGCAGGTTTTTTCCAAGAAACTTGTCAGTCTTAACCACACACAGATGAAAAAGAATTTAATATTAAAGTAACCTACATCAGCTTGTTGTCGTTCTTAAGAATTACAATACATAATTAAAACCATACTGAAACAGAGTTCCCAAAATATCAAAATAACTGTAATGAAATGGACATTTGATTGATGTTTTCTTGAAAGCTGTGAATACAAGAGACTCTTAAATATAGATGGAGCATCTCAGTTCTGGGTAGCCTCAACCTATTTAATATGAGGAGCACTTTGGTCAAAAAATTCTGCAGCTGAATTTCTCTTAGTGAAAGAAATCAGTCAGTGTATGAATTATTACTCACTGCTCTGCCCAATTAATATTTACATTCATTCATATTTTGAAAATGAGAAACTTACCTAATTTCACCATTAATGAGTGTGAGGTTTGGCGTTTCCCCCTCCTCACTTAATTCACTAATCTTTGCCTCTTCCTTGACATATTTTCTACAGACTCCTGCATATTTCCTGTGCATATAATTTCTTGAGGGTATCAGGTACCAGAAGTCTTAAGCCTGTTCATTCTGCAGTGGCTCTTGGCAAAGAGTTTCTTAAGAATTTATACTAAGGATGCAATGATAATAAAGTATTATAACAATGAACACCAGGTATGTTTGCGAGTATGGCATTTCTTTTGCTATATGAATGTATGCTATGTTTCTTAGGGAAAAAATGGATACAGAGTAACAGAGCAAGAACTAAAAAATACACTCCAGTTTTAAGCTGATTCCATACTACTAAAATGACTGTGATAGAAACAAATAAAAATATGGGAAACCAAAAATAAAATACCAGAATAAACTAGAAAAATACAAAGAGATGTGTTGATTGCTTGCATTTCTTGAACTTATATAAAAATGTATCTATGTCATAAATATATAATTGTACACAAGTACCATAAACACTGTGATACAGAAGAAGATTAAGGTATTGCAACTAATACTCTCCAGTACAACTTTAAAATAGCCAGTTACAATAAAATATAGCCAGTTACAACAAAATATATGTTTTTGCTCTCTTTTCAGGCCTCAGGGGAAATAACTAAGCAAATGCTATTGATCAGCAGAATTAAAACAAATTATCAGTAAGTGTTCAGCAATCTATGGGACATACATATATTAAAATACCATTATTGCATTAAATATCTGAGCACAGTAACAAACCTTATGCAGTGGAAAAATCTGTGAGGAGCAGAACACAGAGTTTGAATTTAAAATACCATCCCTTTTTTCTCTGTACATTTACTATAACTTTAACCACAGAGTGCTGATATTTTATCTAATCAATGAAAATTACTACCTAATTTCTCAAGGCCTAGTTCATGGGTTAATTTGAACAGCTGTAAAATTTTTCCTCTTTCGTTTCAAATAAATACATTACACTGCAGAAACAGGTCTTTTTGATGAAGGGAAGCAAAAATTCCTAAAAAATATGAAAAATGTTGTATCAGGTGATAAGAATTTTTCTTAAAAAAAAGATGTAGTTTGGATGGTTTGTTGTGTTTTCTCTTGAATTCCTGAGGAAGGAGGTAAGTGGCAAAGAAATGCAGTCTCTTTCACCTCAAAGTCACCTCAGAGCAGCTCCAGTTCAGTAATAACTAAAAGACAGCTCTGACTGATGGTCATATTTGGTCCTATATGATTGAAATAATTGATATGTATGAAGACTTTAAAGTAAAAACCCCTGTTGCAAAAACAGAAGTTCATGGGTGTTTTAGCAACAAACAGTAAATTAAGAAAGATATAACAGAAAAATTAAATGGATTTAATTGTTATCAAAAATGAAAGAGAACTGACATTAGAAGTATTATCAAAACAAATTTACACTTAGTGTTCTCTAGATATCTTCAGGCAGTTACTTCACTAGGCCACATAGTTTTTGATGATTTAATAAGACACATAGAAGATATTCTGGCCACAAGAGGGCTCACATATTTTATACTTAATTTTTTTAAAATTAGTATAATAAAATTATAACAATATACAGACTAAATTAAAGGGAATATCTGCTGCCCTGATAGTCACACTGTCAGGAAAAAAAAAAATTTGCCTGGTTCTTTAACAAACTATTGGAAAAAAGTGAAGAAAAAATAAAATAAGGATTTTCCTATAGTCTCTTTATCAGCCTATTAATTGGCTTTTCACCAAAATTATTCTATTTCTATTACATTACACATTAGCTATGTATAAAATGACACATTTATCTCTTAATTAAACAAACATTTTAAAGGTCTGTGTTAAAAAATATCCTCCAGCACCTACCTATTCAGATAAGAGAGTGTACACTCATTAAAGTAGACCTGGCAAGAATAATAGAACTTTATTTTTCTAAAGAGACTTGCATTGTTACTAAAAACACTGATAACATTGTCATTATATAACCAACAACATCGTGTATTCTCACCATTTTTAGATGAGAAGATAACTTGGGGCCTATTTCAATGAATACTGAACCTACGGAGAAACTATCCATTGACCTTACAGATCAAGTTAAATAAGCATGAAGTACAATACAGAGAGTTTGCTGTGCAATGGATGTGTCTTCATTGCAGTTCACCACTTGTAGGACAGGAATTGCTTCATTTCAACACCTTTGATTCGTTCTGGAGATAAAAAAATAAAGGAAAAGAACTGTCTGAAAGAAAGCAGAATGTGCAGTTGGTGGGAAATATTGTTCAGTAAAGTTTGGTATCAGTCCAGATAAATATGAAATAAATTTCTGAAAAAAATCTTGGAAAGAATGAAACATGATGTTTACGATTAAATAGATTTTTCAGGACTCCATAAATCTGAAGTTAACATTTGTCTGATTCATCCCTACAACAGTGGCAAAGACACCACCAAGAACATATTGATTTAACTAATTTGGTATTTATTCAGGCTGTCCTATTCTGCCATTCCAGGCAACACTCACATGTAAGGTACCTCCGGTTGTAAACCCTACAACTTCCACATCTTGTCCCCCAGCTTTCAGACTCTAGTTCCTAGGTTCATAGTAGGGACCCTGGAAGCTCGACAACCCTTGATAGAATAGAGGCTCCTGAGTTTTCCATCCTATTTGAGTGCTGTGCAGTCCTGCCTTAGTAAATCCTGCACATTTCACAGACAATAAAGACGCTGTATGCTCTACATAAAACATACACCACTGAAATGCTCTGCTGCAGGGAGGAAAACATGGCCATAAAACATGCCACATGACCTGTTGTCCACACTGATGAGTACCAGTGACCTCCAGAGTGGAGTGGTTGCATTTGTACTGGGATAGGTTGGGTCCCATGGGACATATGTGTGGATTTCAGATATTCTTAATCTGTAGTTTCGTACCTAAGATATCACTGGGCTCTATCACGTCCTGTGGGAGAGGCGTTTCTATGGCATGGTGCCTAACATGCTCTTCGCATTCTCTGAGACATGGTCTGATGTTATATGGGGGTGTCTGGTCTGTGCGGACCACAGGGAGCAAACCAGCACAAAGGTTTTACCTTGAGAATCTGGCTGTTCTATTCGAAAACATGACAGGAATGAAGCAATAGGGACACACTGAGGCTGGCAGAGAACAGAGACCCAAGGATGAATGCAAGCACTCAAACCATTAAAAACTGACGATATAGATGAAATCCTAGCACACCTGACTGTCCAAGTGCTACTTGCCTAAGGAATGGCACAAAGCTTTTCCAATAGGCAAGACTTATACTGGGACCAGCTTTAGACTGATGGGAATTCATAGCTGTTGAAGGTTTTCACTCTTCACAGCAAATCAGAGAGCTGTGTCCTCAGCAGCTGTGCTGGAGCTGTGTGACCTAGAAGAACACATTTCTCATCCAGTCTCTACAATGATAGAGGGAATTTGTGGGTTTCGACAATTAGCAATTTTCAGCCAAAGTGTTTCAGAACATAGGGAGTGAAGATGAAGATTTTAGAGAGGATGGATAGAGCAGAGAAGGAAAGTGGCTGAGTAAAAAATATGCAAATAGGAGAACAGTTGTCACGTGGAAAACAGAAGAAAGCACTGAGATTCTGGGATAAAGTGTAATGACAGAAAATGGGGAACAAGGGACATGACAAAGAATTCTATGAAAGAGAGACTATAGAAGAGAAGACAAAGAGAAACAAATAGGGTAAAAAGATATAATCAGATTAAAACCTCATTCAAGACTGATATAAGAAAGACATAAGAAAGTCTAACAGCACACAAAACAAGTTCTATTTTTAAGAACTCTGAGTACTATTATCACAGTCTAAAAAATTACTTGTCTGAAGTGCTTCTCATTGTTACAAGCAGTTTAACTGTCTACTATTCAGTCCATTAATATTTAATTCCAATCTTTTAAAGCTAGCTATTACATCCTTGAAAGTTAATGACTAGGTAACTGAATAATGTATATAATTACCTTAATTTTCACAAATATAATTTGCACAATCTATAGACTTGAAGTATTTTATCAATACAATCGTGCAGTAGTACTAAACCTGTTCTATAAAATCTTAAATTTCTTTTTAATATTGTATTATTTTGCTCAGATTCCTTTCTAAGATGGAAAAAAATGCAAAGAGAAGTTAAATCATCACAGAGGCTTCTTAAAAGTCTTTGAAGCACAGCTTAGAAGTTTTGGACACTACCTTTCTGTGGTTTGCCTTTCCTGACCTTTATGTTTCTTGAGTTTCTTAGTTTCAGCAGTCAGCCTTGTTTTACCAGCTTGCTGCTCAGGTACCATGCACGCTATCTGAAAGTATGTTGAACACTGGTTATTTTCTTTGCCAACTATGCAAAAACAAATAGGAAGTTTTGTTCATACATAGTGCTATTCTTGGAAGAAGCGTTCCCTTTTTGGGGTTGTTAGATTTTTTCCAATATCCTGTTAAAAATGGAACGGTTTTGTAGTCTAAGTCAGTGGTTGGAAGTTTAATTTTTTGTTTGTTTGCTTTTGTTTCTAAGGATTTCAACAAGCAACATTTTGGCAACTATAAGAAAAACAGCCTTGTGGATAATTAAATGCAATCTTGTTGCTCCTATCAAGTGGTAAAATTGCCATTGCTTTAAATGGATGAGAACTGAAGACCTATTGTTACAAATTTCCCCTGGCAAAACCAGTACTTTGAGGAAGTATGGCCATGGGAACAGAACAAAGAAATTAACTCCTGACTCAGACCTAACTCTGATTTTCACAATTATGTCTGTACTTGGAGGCCATGAGTTCTCCCTAATCTTGGGTTTGTGTGGATACTCTGACTCAGATCAGTCCCTAGTCAGAACCAGGAATATCCAGGTACACAGACTGGAAGGGAGCTGTGGCACATTCCCTGTCTGGGTGGTTGGATGGACAGGTGCCCACGGAGCACCCTTCCATACAGCTCACACACATCCTGTGTGACTTTGGATCTTCTCTCTCCTTTCCTGGAAGCTGATTCGTATTTCAGAGAAATGGTATGAGGCTTTCTGAAAGGTCCTGGGATAAAGCTGCCACATAAATTATTACTATGGCTTTAGCAATAAAAATGTTAAAGATGCTGTAGTTCTGTGAGATCTCTAGACTTTAGAAAGGTCCATATGTAAATATATAAAAAATATATATCTAAATACAATAACAGAAAGGTTGGGTTTGGAAGGGACCTCTGGAGATACAGCATGTTCACTTAGAACAGGTTGCACTGGATTGCATCCAGGTGAGTTTTGAATATCTCCGGTAAGGGAGACTCCACAACCTCTCTGGGTAACCTGTTCCAGTGCTCTGTCACCCTCCCAGCACAGAAGTTTTTCCCCACATTCAGATGGGTCTTTCTGTGTTCCAATTTGTGCCCATTGTCCCTTATCCCATTGCTGGGCACCACTGAGAAAAGCCTGGCTCCATCCTCTTGGCATCTGACCTTAGCTTGTAAGAATTAGAAGATCATCTTGACAGTAAGTTCTTCCATCTATTTTTAAGATATTTCTGCCTCATAAGGTGTTCCTTTTTCAATTTTCTTTCTCCTTGGGCATTATAGTTTTAGTTTCATGTTGCATTGGCAGATTGGTCATTATAACTTACTTGTAGTGGTGAAAACTGACAAATAAGGCCTAAAGAGCACACAAACCTGTTTTAATTTCCTATAATATTTTTATTATTTGGGAAAAGAGAGCACCACTGATGAGGCACACTTTATCAAAAATCTTTAAGTAACCAATCTCAAATCTTGCATTCTCTCTCTGCAGGGTGTCATACATATTACTTTTCCTACTGAACATTATATTCTATACAGAACAGATAAAATCTGAAAAAAACAAAGATGCAATGCTTGTTCTGTCCTCTCCCCAGTTATCTCCTTCACACCTCGCACAAACACACATTCCCTCCCCTGTTACATTTCCACAGGTCTCCACTGAACGTGGACATGAACCTGGTAAATCAAATACACCATCCACCCACCTGTTTGAACAGAACTTCCAAGTTTTCAGTTGTGTTTTGTATGAAGCCCTAGCCCTATCCACATCAGGTCCTCATTTTGTTTTCTCAGCTGCAGATGCATTCCACTTTCTCGTGCTGGTGGCTATGTGGCTCATTCAGAGGTGTAAACACCGGAGTTAAAGAACAGATAATATTGCAGATACACTGCAGTATCAGGGCTTTTTAAATAAAGAAGAGAAATCCGCAAATGAAATCTGTAAATATTCATTATTACTAAATAACTGCAAAACCAATCACATGGTCAATTTTTCCTTACAACAGAGGGATTTCATACTGGTGTAGCACCCTGGATTTCAGTGTCAATATAGCTGGGTAAATGCAGACTTTGCAAAAGCAGAATCAGGCCTGTTGCAGCTGTACATAAAATGGGCTAAAATTCAAGCCATGGGATAATGGCCCAAAGCAGCTCCAAAGTCACAAGATTTGATTCCCACCTGCTTAAAACAGAATAATAGGGCTTCTGTAGCCCTTACTGGTATCCTCACTGACTGCTAGGAGACTGCAGAGTAGAAAAGACCTGTCTAAATGTCTAAAGACTTCCCACAGTTTGAAGATCCTCAGCTCTTGGGATGGTTCTGTGAAGAAGCAGTGGCACTTCTGAACTCCAGCTCGGTATGACAGTCAATAGGAGTGAAGGACAGTTGCGCTTGAGCTTCCTATATCATATATTGTGAAAAAATGGTAAAAAAACCCCACTTTAAAGCTAATGCTAAGGGCAGCTACATCAAATTTAAACATATAAATGTTTTAAACATATAAATTCCCTCCATTACGTTTTTTCATCTCACATATTTTCCTCATTGCAAATCATTATCATGCTTCTCATTAGACCACTTCAGTCACTTCCGTATTTCAATGTTCTTTTTACTCTGCTTTTCTTTACTCCTCTGAAGTCTCTGTCATCACATCTATCTCTCAAAACTGTGTTTTTCCTGCCTGAAAAGAAGAGAAAATGTCTTTGCAGATGTGGAAAGCAACCATAAACTGCATTAAAATTCAACTTTTGAAGACAAGTGGGACTCCTGCCCCTTTTCAAGGGTGTCTCCAGTGTAATCTTAATACAGAAGGAGCCTTGATCAATCTCTTGATCCAAAAAGTCCTTGCTATTTAAACTGTATTTAACATCCTTCAGCCTTAAAACCTTAGGCCTAAATAAAATTTTATATATAAAAGTGAAAAGAAGCATTAAACTCAAATGTAACAACTATTAGGGTATTCAAATTTTTGGTTTTCAAAAGTTTAGAATGTATAATTTTAAATGTATTTATTACTGTCACTCATTCTACTCAGTGCAGAATGATGAACTAAATTTTAGGCCCTCCTGCAGCTGACTGAAGCTAACAAAAGAGGTTTCTGCCTGCTATTGATGTACCAAAAAACCTGGGTGAAGGGCTGTGAAGCTATTGCCTTCTTCCTCACATTTGATTTAAGCTCTTACACCTTTGCTTTTCTGACATAATGCTGTTCAGAGTAGGACACCCCACAAGCAGAAGCCTACTGGATATTTTCCACAGTGAGTTCAGCTCTCAGCAGCCACCCTTGGTACATGTGCGTGGTCTTTGGGCTGCCTCAGCACATGACCATCTGTCAGGATTGCCCGGTGCCTCCCCACAACTGGGTCGGATCCTTGCCCGAGGGCATTTGGTTCCAGACAATGCTGGTTTAGATGAACGCTTTGGTTGACACTGCAAGTGCCATCTGTTCCACAGGAAATCCCTTCTCTGGGTCACTAATGAAGAGTTCCCAGCACATAACTATATATTCTTCTCCTTATATAAGGTTTCGTGTAGTCGCGATTATGAGAGCCTGTTATTTGCAAATTATTAGTTTGCAAAAATACCAAATTTCATTATGTAAAGTTGATTGATTCACTCAGTACAGATGAGCCCCACCCACCTCTTTGGCAAAGGAAGCAATTGCTTAGATGGTGTTTCAGCATGGAGACAGCACCTCAGTTCCTCAGGCAATGTAAAAGAACTGAACCTTGATCTAAACCTTGCTTCCTGGAAATCAAAATATGAATCCATAGAACAAATTCCAAAACTTAAGTAAGGAAGTTGAGCTCCTCTAGAATAAGCTAGAATGTTCTGTATTAGCATGGCAATTATTAGAGTTGTATTTCAGGGAAGACCTTTCATATCTTTGACCTTTCATCAAACATGAAATTAATTTTTGACAAAATAAGCATGGCCAGAATATAATAACCAAAGCTTTTCATGTTCACTAAACTTCTCATCCATTCAGACACTGGAGCTGTAATTTTCTGGGTAGGAAAGGGTATTGGCAACCAGCCTTTTGGTAACATCTCTCTCTCCTTCCAAATTCATTTTCATCTTGAAAAGTGAAAGTTTGAAAAACAACATATGCTGCTTGACTCAGCACAAGAAGCTACTCATGTTACAGAAATAGTATTATTGCATTTCAAAAATATCAGATTTCCTCCTCAACAAGACTTCTAATTGCCTGAAGAGTGCTAAAATGAAACCCTTTTGGCTGCACAGGCACAAAGGCTGGAGAGGGATGAAGATACCTTGGCTTCATAGACAGTCTCAGAGATTGCTTTTCCCTTTACGCCTGATGCAGAAGAGTGTCATAAATATCAGATGCAGTAACCTACTGGAAATCTTCTGTTTTGGGAAATTTCAGGAATATTCTTTCCTCCTTCTAGAGTCCTGAAAGTACAACTACTAAAAAAAAAAAAAAGAGAACCTTTATAGGTTACTGTTTGCTTTTTTGGAAGTAGCTGCAGTTCCCACTACTTGCAGTTCAAATTCACTCCTTTAGTCTATGTAAGTTCAGAAAGATTTGGCAAAGTTGTGTCCTGCTATGAGCCTCAGCAGTATTATGACAAGATTTCAATCATAATAAATATTATTTTCCATTACTTATGGTTTTATTATAAGGTTTTATGATAACAAGGAGACAACCTTGAGTCATATAAATACTAAGGAAGGAAACCATACTAAATATTAGGAGTTGAGGGTAGAATTTAAGGAATTTAGAAAATAGAATGAAACCAAAAAATTGAACAACAAATACGACACTTGAGGCTATGATACAGATTTTGGGAGAAATGTGGCAATTTCGTTACTTGTAACACTATTTCTGTTCTACTCTTACACCCTTCCCATCACAATATTGCTTGGATATGAACTATTGCTCTAATGAAAACCACTCACTATGTTTCCTTCTCTTGTCTCCTGGTTCTGTAATAAACATTATTTCTTATTGCTTATATATCCCTTTTTATCAACAGTGCATATTGCAGTCATCAGTTAGCACTGAAACAGAGGACAAACAGATATCCTATTATTTTCAAAATCTTAATCTAAACCAAAATGGATTTTCCAGTGTAAATATAATCCCTATCTACATACATAGAAATGTATAGAGGTGAATGCAGGTGTCTCCTGCTCTATCTACAAAAAAAATGACACAACCAAACCTGCAATAGTACAAACACAGTGTAAAAGATCAGCTAACACTGCGTGTGTACTTAATAGTAATTGAATAGTAATTTAAAAGTAGTTGAATATTATTGAATGTGTTATTGTGGGCTCCTTCAAACCCACTTTCAAAAATTAAAAAACCTCAAGTTATACAGCAAAACCTCACCACATAATTTAGTATTTTACCCACTAACAGCACACTGTGTGTTGGCAGCCCTTCAGGCCATGCCAGAGTGCACTCAGTGTCTGAGGGGCACCGTCCCCAGGACTGCAGGGCTTCGGGCAGGGAGAGGCTGTGGGCACCCCACACCCCCTTGCCATGGCCAGAGAGGAGCGGTCAGGTCTGGGCCTTTATCCTCTTGTTAAGGGCCTGAAGAGAATAATGTTGCTTTGTACTTTTTAGAAGGGTGCATGGAGGACGAGGATTCATCTCTCTGCAGGATCACTGCAGCGTTGTTCAACGTCAATACAAAATGATACAGCTCTAAAAAGAGCAGCTGCAACCACAAAAATGATACCTAACAGGAAACTGGAAGAACTGTAATTCTTATTTTACCAAGTTGCACTAGAATCAAAGTGGTCATCTGAAGATCAGTCCTTAAAAGAATCGAAAAAGATTTTAGAGGTAGTGTGGGGGCTAATTTTTTGACAAAATTTTGCATTGTTTTTCCGAGATTGAAATTTTATGTTGTTTCTGCTGAGATTTTACTGTATCAATATAGCATTAGGGAAAGTACAGATCTGGGAAAGTGTCAAAGTAGTACTTATTTGATACTGATTCCATTAAAAAAGAATGTGAACTCATTTTTTCAATAATGGATATTTCTCCGTGCCTGTAATGTTTTGAGCCACAAGTCTAAGTAACAAATAGATAATTCCTAACAGTATAGAAACTTCTTGTTTTAATACCATCAAGTACTACTTTCCAAGATCACGCATACTTCAACTAACCTAGATGTACTTTAGCTCAGTTTATCTCAGCATATGGCTTGTTCTCACCACATGCCATAGATTTCCAAATCTAACTATAATTAATAGGATTTGTCAAATAACTATTGAAGGAAATCTAGCCCCAAAAAGTGAGGCTGATTAACACATAGATTTAGATATCAACTTCTAAGCGTTGACTTAGTTGGTTTTTTTCCTATTATTTGAAGTTTCAGGAAGATCGGGGATATTAATAACCCTTTACTCAAATAAAGGCATTGTGAAATATAAATTCAATGTAACTTTAAGGGTAATACAAACAACAAAAAAAATCTATTGTTTTTATAATGGTTCTCTAATTTTATTCTGATATAATAAAAATATTCTGAAACAGTTAGAAAAAGTCCACAAATATATCTATACACACACACACACATATATATTTATATATGTGTATATATAGACGCATATTTCCAGGAAAATACTTTCTAAAATGATTAAAATATAATTCATATCAGAAGAGAAATGTAAACAGTTTCACTGTCCCCACACCTCTGGTAAATGACAGGATGTAGTTGTATGGACAGAAGACAAATTATATTTTTATTTGATTATGATCACATTTAGAAACCTCATAGTAGAGTGAGTTTTTAAATAGCTCAGATAATAAATGGAAATTGTTATACATCCACCATTCCTATGAAGGAAAAAAGAGCATTTTTAAAAGGAAAACATTTGAATGCTATTTAAATGGTAAAAGATTTTTCCTTATTTCTCTCATGTTCTTTACTTGAAGGATTCCAAATTGGGAAGCGTACAGAAGGACTGACATGAGAAAGGATTTGGAAAGGGAAGATGACTTATGCAAAGCAGACCACACTTTCTCTCAATAAAGCAGTGTCTTTGATTATTCAGCATGAAAATGATGCTGATGGAGATTTAATCCCTAAATGTCAAGAATAACTCAAAGACATCTAAATTTATTATAAAACCAATTAGACCACTGCTGCTGGGATCTCCACCCATGCCATTTTAAATGAAACTAGAATGCAACAGAGGATAAATGAATTTCTTGAATGAACTGCTTTGTGGGCATATTTTGAAGTGTTTCAGTGATAGATTATTATAGGCTTTTGAAAATTACACTAAGCATTAAAATCACCATACAATTAATTATGTAGTCATGGATACTTTATTTGCAGACTCTTCTACATTCCAATAATATTTCTTGGTTTGCAATAATCTTTATTTTCAAGACAATTTGATGATTTCTTAATATCCTGAGTACTGACAGCCATAATACAGTAAGATCACTTTCTATATATATACATATATATATATATCTGTTTGTCAGATTTCCTTCAGCTGTATATAGTCATTACATATGTATTATTGTGCCTTGAAGGGTGGAATAAGTAAAGTGCAAGAGTAAGGAACCCCACCTCACATCAGGTATAAAAACACAGATGACCTAGGCAACCTCCATGACCGGTATCAGTAATTCCTCAAGAGCCTCCTGGCACCACTTAGAGCCCACACAGGTTTTTTCTGGTAATCACTCACGCAGGTGCCAGCTGTACCCAAATGCCCTAGCAGCATTTTAAACCCTGCGTCTTTCTCCACAGTCCCTACAGGATCACATCCTACTTAGTTAATCTCAAAGAAGTAGAGGAAATGTTTTTCACGAGGACAGATGATTCCCAGCTTAAGCTTCAGAAAGAAAAGCCTATTCAACACCTGGAGTACTTTTTCTTAAAATTTGCTGTGTGAAGGCACTACCACAGCTCAGTAAGCTGCTGGTCTTCTGCAATACTATGGCATGAAGGGAGGATTTGTGCTGCTTTTGGTTATGAGATATGTGGGTGTTGTGGCAAACATTAACCATCCTGGTTTTCTGTCCCTGTGGTACATGTAGTTGTGTATTTTTGGTAAAGCATTGTTTCATGGGGAAAAAACTAGGATTTGAGGACTGTTTAAATATTTTCCAGTATTTCTAGCTATCTGTGAGGTAATAAACGGATTTCTTTATTTCAGACTCCTACCTTATAAGTGGAACTGATTTCAGACAAACAACCCCAGAGTGAGACTTACCCCATAACTGTAGCTGTCAAACATCATGACCACCACCCTGTGGTCTGCCGTGCTCTTCTCTCTAGATTGAAGGGCAAGGATCACTGAGTACATGTTCAAAGAGGCAGAAGGAAAAGACCTAGTCTAGAAGTGATGTTACTCAACTCCATTTAGATTAAATGGAAAAAAGGCTGTTTAAAAAATTATAGTTGCAAAGAAAGTAGACTGCTACATGGTGTAAGGAAAGTATTTAATTACTTACATAATACTCATACTCACACACTTATAAAACAAAATAGGCTTAAGAGAAACTGGTGGAAAAAGAAAAACTAGACTAAGACAAATTAAATACAGGTATAAAACAGGCACTTTGCAATGTTAAGAAATAAAATTTGTGTTTTCCTTATGAGTTGATGGCATTCTTCTTTCTTTGCCACACCCAGGACACTTTGCACCTTTCCCTTGTCATCTTGTCCTTCTGCTGCTAAATGAAACCACCAAGAAATATGAACAAAACTATGGCCAGAAACCTTTGCAAAAAATCTAATATTAACCAGAATTATGGTTTATCTAAAATTATATTAAAATGGACAACAAAGAAGTCATTTGTGAATAGTATATTCAAAAGGCGTAGAACTTTTTTCCAGATATAAAGCTAATTGTATTAGCACTTTAATCTATGCCAGTGGAAAACAGTGTTCCAGTTCACCATCTGGGGACATAATAATAACTAGAGAGAAAATATGCACTCTTTTTCTTTGAAAACGCTATTGAATATGAGCTGGGATTGTCAACAACATTAGAAAGTGACAGCAGCTCCTGGCTTGTACTCAGTTGTAGAAAAGCCAGCTATTTTTGTGTACTGCTCAGCATTGCTCATGGATTTGTACTACTCATATGATGGGAAACCAACTATATTGTCTATAGGCAATTAAATGAAACAGAATATTGATAGAAACATTAGAGATAATAAAAGGGGAACATTTAATCAATTGATTTTTTCCCCATAAGCTTTTTCCAGGATTTTACTATTGATTGAATATTCAGTACTTTGTTCCTGATTCTGTTTTTTAATTGTTAATTTTTTAATGTTAATCTAATGTTTTTATGTTTTCCAGGATTTTTGCCATTGGGAAATGTCATTTTCTGTCACTAACATTTTTATTTATTGAAATAAAGTAAAAAATATGCAGAATTGTATAGTAATACAGAAAACATTACATTTATGTAATAACCTTTATGAAATTGCTTTAAGAACCTGTTAAAACTTAGAGAAGATCTTTTGAGAGCACAAATGCTTTATTCCAGTCATACATTCTAGGATTTGTATTTTCAGATTCAGCCTTACTGACATATTAATTTTTACATTCTGAGTTCATCCCTCATAAGCACTATGTACACTGAGAGTGTTTTTATTCTCTTGCTTGTCCATCTTTCATTTCCACATTTGTATGCACTCCGAGTACCCCTAGTATGTCCCAGAGAGCAAAGCTTTTACGTTCTCACTGAGTCTTCTCCTTCCTTGCTGTTTTCCAGAGGAGCAGCATTCCATGTTCAATGTTATTTCCCATCCACTGTGCACATTACTGCTCTGACTTACTTGACTTAGCTGCATTATTGCTGTATTTCTTTTGTGCTTAATATTAACCTGTCTGATAATATGCAATGAAAAGATAAGTTTCATGCTAAATAAGATTAGGGGTTGCAATCAGTCAAGGTATCTTCATCACTTTTCACTATCAGTTGTGAACACTCTTCATGTTTTGGGGACCTCAGAAGCAGACTCTGAAATATGTCCTAGATATTTGACAACTGTGTGCTTGATTTTAGAATTAGGAGGAGAGAAAAGAGTGAGACAAGACTCACTCAACAGCCTTCGCAAAGGCTGGACTCTGGTGCACTCAGACTATTACTGCACCTGTGCAGAGAAAGGTTTGCCCAATTCATCCAAGACCATCCCCTTAGAAGAAGCATTTCTAGACAAAATGTTGAACTATGGATTAATAATAAACTAGAAGTAGAGGTGTCTAATAATAAATATGCAGTTTAAAAACAATTTTTAGTCTGAGAATTAATTTTTCTCCTGAATTAATAAAAGCTTCCTAATATCTAAATTATATCAAACCTGACTGCTTAAACTTTGATGTTAAAGGTCCCACTGGGATTTCTAGAGTTATCACAACTCAATTTGTGACTTAAAACTATTTTTCTAGGTGCCTCAGAGATGATCCAAAAATGTGTCTGAGCTATTTTCATGTTACATATCACATCGGAAACAGATGATGAAGACAAATCAACCCTCAGCTACAGCATCTTATAATAACACCTTCAAATGCTTTTGGTAAATGTACCAGTCAGACTGTAATTTTTAGCACTAAATAGGATTCTATGCTGGCAGATTCTTAACTCAAAAGATTTTCCCTGAAAGAGCAAAGTCTATACTCTGGCCTAACTTTAGAGAAACAAAAAATATTTTATTTATTATTTCCTATTCAATGCAGTCCTGATTACACCTTCAAGTCAAAGAAATTTTCTTAAAAGGTGATGAGATTTATAAATAATTTTCATTATGAAGGTGCTTACTAGAATTTATTTAATATGCAACTTATTTTGTAGGATTTTTTTAACCTTCACAAACTGCTTTGAAAGACCTACTCTACAACATTATACTTTGTTTCTTTGCCCCCTAATTAAAAAAATAAAAAGAAAGCAGTCCTACAGTACTTACTCACTGAAACTGAAAACTAAGTACTGCAGGATTGGTCCTCTATTAAAAAAGCCCAAGACACATGGTGCTGAGATTAACAAAACAAAGTAAAGCAGCTATGACTTGGCACAAAGTTTGACAAGCTGCAGAAAAGCAAATGTTTAAATAACTGAAGTGGTACTGTTTTTCTATTCACAACCTTTTCTCTTCTAAACAGTATCATATTCTTTTCCAGCACATTTAGATTGCAAGTCAAGCTGTGTTTTATTTTTTATTATAATAAACCCAGTCAGTTTACTGTAACAAAGACGTACTAGCAGTGATCAGTGTGAAAGCCAGTACGAAATCAGGCTGGGGGGAAAAAAGTCAAATGGCAAAATAAAGGACCAGCCGTCTGGAAAGTTCCTGGATCATGTAAAAAGAAAATAAAAGGCAGTGTTCTTATGAGACTAATGCAGAATACAAAAATATTTTAAGACAAAACTCTGTATCGTTGCCTGTGACATTTTTAAACTGCAGCAGCAAATCCTTTCAAATAATGTTGCATTTATTAAATATTTTCCAAGTCTTCCTAAACCAAAATAGTAGGTTTTTAAAAAAAATATTTCTAGTAACAATGTTTACCTCTGTTCCCTTCAAAATATGGTAAGAACAAAATAAAACTGTAAAGTATTTTTGCTGTCTTTTTTCACACGTAAAATAACTTTCCTACTTTTAAAATAAATATATTCAGTCTATGGGATAGCAAAAGACTTTTGCATATATTATTAGACTTGCAATAATAAATGATGGCTACAAACAACAATGTATACACCAGTATCTTACCAGATTTGTAGCTGACAGTCTTTCATTTTCAAGTTCTGCCTTGAATTTCAATCAACTAAAATACATATATGTGATAAATAGTGTTGGATTTCACACTTCAAACAGGCATAAATTTCTAAAAACGCTTTCAAAGGCCAGTTTCCCTGTTAAAGAGACTAGAGGTACTTGACTTCTGGCTGGGTTTAAACCTCGACACACACGTACATTTGTGTGATAACTGCTAACAGGTAGATGTCTTCACTTAGAGCTACATCCTTTAATGTGGAGTTTAATAGTGTCACAAGAGTCACACATTTAAAGCAGAGTACAGTGTGATATCACAGGTGGTAGGAAAATGATAAATCATTAGAAACAGAGACTTCAGTGACTGAAACCCTCAGAAAAGTGGGTATTTGTGGAAACCTGTTACAGTAGTGGCAGTTTGGAGCTGCAGGAGCCATTCCACTGTTGTGTTGTACATACGTAGAGAGATCAGCAGATGTCTGTATGATCTGCAGCAACTTCTAACACATCCCTGTGAGACAAACATTGTCAGGCAAATTACACACCTCTTCTCAGCCAGGACAAAGAATTGTGCCTAAAGAGCAATTTAGGCAAAATTCTTTATGAATTCTTTAGAAGTTCCAGAATCAAACTCCTTTAAACAGTTACACTGCATGGCACAGCCTCCTCGGTTCTGCTGGGCTGGAGCTGTCTGTCAAAGCTCCTGTCACTTGGGACTCTCGAGTTAAACATCTATATTTCCCAGTGTCATCAGGAGAAGAGTTTGTTACTTACTGCATTTGCATTTTGAACATATTTTAAACCAGACAATGTTGAGTACAACACTGACATTCATTTTCTTTCATAAAAATGGAGAAATGCTCTCCATCAGCATAATAACCTAGAAGCTAGAATGCTCGGCCACAAATCAGGGCAGCTGACATTGTATGCCACTGGGAGTTTTATGGGGCTTGATTACAATATCCTAAGTCATGGAAAAGTAGCCTAACTACCCCTCTATGATGAGAATAAGCCACCAGTTCTGTTCAAGCTGTGCCATTGGACACAAAGAATATGAAATTCATGAGACTAGATACAGAATGCTCATGCATGAGCTTGCCGACATACCAAAGCTGTGACTGCATGAGAAAGGGACAACCCTGTGTTTTGGCTTGGTAGATTATTTATGCATTTTATGTTAGACTATGAATTACAAGAAAACAATATACAAAACATGCCCCCTTGCCCCACTCCGCAACCAAAACTAAGCAAAAATACTCAACAAAAATACAAAATAAAACCCCCCAGATTTATAGAAAAGTTTCTTTCTCTATTCTGAGTATCCTAACATGCATCCTAGAGATTATGGCGCTTCTGTGCTTGCTCTCCCTGCATCCAGCTTTAAAGAGAAACATGGTGTAAACCAGAGTTAATTCATTGGTGTATGGAGCTAGGGGTTCAAAGGTCTTCAAGTTCAATGACCAGAGCCCTGGACAAATGCTCCAGTTGTGAGAAACTCAGTCCTTGCCATCTCTTATGATTCTTTTATGATAAGAAAATGAGAGGCAATGGTACCAGACAGCGCACAGCTTGGCTGCCTGGGCACAGGAGGTAGATCAAGACTCCAAGCCCCACCTACAAGAAATCAATCAGTAATTTCTAGTTAATCCAAGTGCTCCCAAGAGGTTTCATTGCCACTTATGAGTGGCTGTGTCTGCTTTGAACCCCGTTTTTAAGTGTTATCTTTTCATTATATTTCGTTATATTGTGTGTATTGGATACTTGTGCCTGTATCAATTTTGTGAATTCTGTTTCTGAGTAAAATGTCCAACTGCTGGGCACTACAGCAGTGTGTGCCTTCATGCCCAGCTCCTCTTTTTTAAGATCAAAGCTTTTTAACCAAAGAAGAACTTATGCACATTCAGGCTATCCAAAGGATATTGTTCAAATGATATGTAGTTAATCTTTAAGAATTGTAGTTTTTCTTTTGAGAATTGAAATATAATTAGATTCATTATCAGAATTATAATGAAGACTGCCCCAAAGATTTCTCACAGCACTTCACCTACCTTGTGAGCTGACAGACTGTGCCGTGACTCTGAAGGGCACTGGTACAGGCAGCTGTGCTGGAGGTGATTGGGAGGAAGGTGTGTGGTCCAAATTTACACAGATATGCACATGCAGATCATATGAGTGGCACACAGAAAAGAGCACCCTTGCTGCTGCTCAAAACCACAGAGTGAGGTGGCATCTATGGGAAGATATCTCCACTGTATGGAGATGAAGGGAAGGGAAGGAAAACAGAGGAAGTTTCAGGAAAAATTTCCTGTGAGTGAAAGGGTGAAAAAATGTACTTTAAAAATACTCTTTGGACTTTGCAAATGAACTAAGCAGGAACATTTGGTACAGGAACAGATGACTGGCCTTTTGAACATGAGTCTTCAAACCTAAGCAGGATTCCTGAGCACTGCCAGAGCTAGAAAGAAGATAAAAGCTAAGAGAGGACACATTCCTCCTTTGACAGATTATTGCATTAGATAGACCAATTAATATTACAATTTTGATTGTGGATTTCCTGTACAAAATTCTAACAAATTTACCCTTTCAATGATCCCATAAAGATAAATAGGTATCACTATTATTGGAGTGGGAAATGTGGTCACAGAAGGGATATTCTTCCAAGGTACAATAAAAGGCAACAAAAGGGATGATTTTACAAATCCAGTGCCTCAGTCACCACAAAAATATATCCATACTTTTAAAATATTAATTTCCATGAGAATTCAGTAATAGTGGAATTCGAATATAGAAGTACTACTATTTCCCTTATGTTTCATCACAGAGAAATGAGTAATCTACCAAACATTTTGGAAATGTGTCACAGAAGATATGTTTGTTATAGGAAGATGTCCTGTGTCTATTTCTTAATTTTCAGAACGAGAACTATACACTGTAGAAAAAAGTCCTTTGAGAACTATCACAAGATAGGGAATCCACTGAGTAGATATCTAGATGTTATACCAGGAAAACACTGAGTGTTGTCAATCTTTTATTGAGATCAATTGTTAATTAATAAACATTGGCATTGGAAAGTTTTCTTTAAAAGATGGCTTTTACATCTTGTTCACATAGTGTTTTGCTCAGATAGCATATAAATAATAATTCCCATATACTAACAGTTCTATTCAGGAATAGTGAAATATTTAAAAAGTCACAGGTTACAAAAACTGTTCATTTTCCTTTTTGAAGTTTCTAGCCATTCACCTATACAAACCTTCTTTCCCTGCCTTCAAAAACTTACTGAATGTGTTACTTTTTAAATTAAAGTGTTCAACCCTTTTACTGTACCTTATTGAGGTTTAGAATTTTCAGAGTTTTTTCAAGTAATTTTCATTCAAGGAATACCCATTCATTATTACTCTGAGTTATACTACCATAACCCAAAATGTAACATAAATCATGTTAAAGTCAGTTTTCTAGCATTATTTGGAGTATACACTGCCTACACTCCAAGCTTGTTATTGTTCTGTCAAGAGCGTAACTTACAGAAGCTAAAATTACTTTGAACCTTTGGAAGTGCTTGCTCATCTCTTTCCATTTTTAATTGCATTGTTTGAACTAGCTTACCTGAAAACAAGAGTGGAAAGAGAAAACCCATGAAATCAAATGCCCACATTAATCTATTCAAGATGTTTGCTCCAGGTCAGTGTCCGAACTCAGCGGAATGCACTGGGATGAGAGTCCTGGCAGAACTGTGACCTTCACTGCCACTCTTGACATTGGCAGCCTCCTCCCTGCAGTTCTGCTGCCTGGCCACAGAGACACGCAGAAGTAAGCTCAAGTGTGACTGAGGGCCCACAGCTTTCCATTAACACTGGTTTTGGATGTCCTTGCTGCTCGTCACACCCAACACAAAGTGTTCTAGCAGGTGGTTCTTTATGTCTCATATAAAATACCAGAAGATAAGAGGCTCCATAGGATCAGATGACAAACAGGAATGAGGAATATTGTCTGTATCAAATAAATCTCACCACTATTAAAGGTGATACTGGATCTAACCTTTACAGACATAACAAAGCTAAATAGCCAAATTTGATTCTGTTGCCAGAGTTTCTAGTCCTCCACTAAATGTTTCACTCTGGCAATATGTGAGAAGTACCCTGCAGGTAAGGACAGTACATTGCATCTGGAAAAACACCTTCTTTTAAGAACTATATTAAAACACAGGTATCAAAAGTAGTGACACCTTATTTGAGAGAAACCGGTTCCATTACAAACTTTCCCAGAAACACAAAACTAATTATATGAATATATGTACATTTTGCAGAAGCTCAAAAGCTACTCTAGGAAGAGAGTAGATTTTAATATTTTTAAGATAAAATAGTAGATCATCATTTAAAACCGTAACTATCTACATATGATACATTTACTGTATCAGTAACTTTACAGTATATATCTGTCACAAAATAAGAAGTCTAGTCACATTGCTAGGCAATATTAAAAGTCTCAAATGCCACAGTAAATATTCCTTTGTCATAAACTAAAAATATGTAAATATATGCATTAGAATTAGAATAAGTGTGTGTGAATTTCACTACAAATACATACAAAATTAGCATTTGATACCAGAAAGACAACAGTCCAGAAACAATTTCTGAAGTGCAAACAATTCCAACTTTAGTGACATTTCATACACGCTTTTAAACTAATCATCTTGATCTAATATCAGTTTAAAGTTTTACCTAATAAACAGTTTTCTTTTTCAACATGCTCCAGAGCATTTTCAAGATGAGAAGTCCTATTGTGCAATTTAAAAGACTTATTCTCTTTTCCAAGCATTTTTTTTTTTCATTGTCATCAGCTCCAAAGACAACCTGAAAGATTGTGATGCCTTGAATTTATAAGGAAGGAACCAGGGATTTAAATATGCTGCACTGGTGTAATATTATACAACACAGTATCATATAATTTCTGAATTCTATTACAGAGTCATAATATGAATAGAAAAAAGTCGAGACTCTAAATAGGTCCCCACTAGAAGAAAGGCTGCAGTACATTATATACAAAGCCCATAACACATGGGGACATTTTATTGACAGGAATAATGCATATCATACTGTTTGTGTGCCCTCATCATTCAGGTCAATTTATTATGGAGGCTGTGTCCAGGAAGGCAGCTGGGGCCTATCCACCCACACTTCCCCCCATGTTTCTGAAGCGCTGTCCGTAACTAGGCAGGCAGGAGGGACTGTGGACAGGCAACACCAGGGGGTTGCAAAGTGCATGGCTAAGGAGGGGGGCTTGTTGCCTTTGTGTCATTTCTCAGTGACAGTACTGCCAGTGTCATGAGGAGCACATCACATGTCAAAGCGGTGAAGTTTTCAGGCTGGGAGCCGCATGGAGTCCATCAGGCCTTCTGATATCAACACAGTTGGTTTTCTACTTGGTGTCGGAGCCACCCAGAGGCAATTCATATTCTGAACATTAACATGGCTTTGCATGCCTGTCACACATAGACCGTGCAGGGGTTTAATGCTATTGAAGACTACGGTTTAAATCTCTATGCAAACAGTGATTACCTTGTAAGAAGGTTCCAGGATAACATCCAACAAAAGACTTTAAAGTTATAGTTTTAGTAAAGCAAACTCATTTACATTTTTATTATGCGTGTCCTTTGTTTAAATCTTGCCATGTCCATTATGGAAAAGACTTCTTATGCAACTGAAGCTTATTGGGACAGCTACTCTTTTTTTCTTGTTGGTTTCAAAGCTATTGAAAACATTTGAATATATTGTCTTATGGCTGTCTAGATTTTACTGCCACATATTTCTTTTAAAATTATAGAAAAGCTTTCAGAGCTGGCACAGATCTTTATAGTAATACCAGAATATTAACTAACTCCTGAAACCATTTAAAATATTAACACAAAAGAGAAGACTCACACAACAGTTGCTTTGCTTGCTAAGGAAAATTCAGGATATTACTTGCATTGCTTGGTAAAAATATGAACTTTAAAAAGAAGTACTCCAAACAAAAAATCTTAAAGACTTAAAAAAATTAAATTTCAGGGTTTTGAAAAGGCATGTAAACTTAAACTATAGTGTAATGATGGATTAAATATAGTTCATAACTATCTGTGTTTCTTTGAAGAAGACATTTTTTGTCTCCAACTTACCAGAAGAAATTATCAATATACATAAAGTTTTGGTTGCAAAGTTTTCATTGATTTTATAAGAAATTGTGTAAATAAACCATCAAGTGCTTTGCAAATTAATTAATGTTAGTTTGTGGTTTCCCTTCCTGTACTGAAGAAATAGTAGCAGCTTACATAAAGACCAAGTGTGAGTAACAAGAATGGTACTTTTAATAATGTAATATTTTTAATAAATTCTAGTGAAATACTTCATAAATATTTCATTTTAAACAGTGTTTATGCAGTGTCAGATTTAAAATTATTCCTCTGAGATAACTATGAGAGTGCATGCTTTTACTGAAAACTTTTACCAGATCCTGTAGACAGCCGAACACCCTGCAGGGAAAGCAGTAGTGTTAAGAAAACAGCACATGTGATATTTAGGTAATTAGCTGACACTCTCCTCTGACCGTGGTCAGCTCTACACCACCGCAAAACAACCTCAGAATTTCGAAAGACCTTTTCAGTAACTGTTACAGCTCTTAATAGGCTTAAGTATTTGTTCTCTGCTCTGGCTGTGTTTGAGCATCAACAGCAGATGCTCGAAGGAGAACTTTTACATAAAATAAACAAAAAAAGATTTAAATGAACCCCGTGGGTAAGTTTGAAATGGCATCTCAGTGCGATCACGATCTTGCACTGTTTTGAGGGAAGGACACGAAATGCACAAAAGGCTTTCCGGGCCGAGCTGCCCTTTGCCACGCCCGGGCAGACCCGGGCTCGAGCGCCACCGGCTGCCGCGGCCGGGAACGGCAGCTCATTAACTATTCCGTCTCCCGCGGCAATGAGGACACTCATTAGCAAAATGAACAAAGGGACAATTTTCTGTAGCTACAGTCATCTGTTACACTTTGAGTGGCAGGTTTTGTAGCAATGTTCTCCCTACCATCTGCCCACAGCGGTAGCGTTTGGCTTGCTTAAACTGGGGAACTTGTAAGAAAAAAGGGCTCGAGGTTGGATGGCTTATACAACATGGCTTAGACAGGAGACTTCAAGGTTTCTTACCTTTGCTGACATATTGCTTTCATTCTAGCACTTTTATTACTTTAAGTAAAAAAAAAAAAAAAAAAAAAA
>VYZT01022222.1:101614-111673 GCA_013400735.1 Pomatostomus ruficeps
AAAAGGAAAGCAGCATATTTCAGCCTTATTAAGTCCACTCAATATTTGCTACGGTTTGTACTGTAAACTTACAATAGCTTTTCTAATAACACTAGGCAGATAGGTACACATAGTTTTGGAGCACAACGAGCTTCAACTAGATTCATTCACCTATACTTACAGTATTCTAGCCAAACAGGTAAAGGTGAGAGAACATAGCTATTCACAATGCAAGTGAGAAATATGCACTTCAGTTTTGGTGCACTGTAGTATTTAATGTACACTCAAAATTCAGCCTTTTGAATAACAGCTATGACTTTTACACTCTTATTGCAAGGAAATATGATGCAAATTACTGGTATTATCCCATGACATGAAAGAAGAACATATTTGAGAATATTCCAGTTAAAATTATAAACTAAAGTTGTTACTCTTATAGATACATGGATAATTTTCCTTGCAAACAAATCCATTCTCGAGAATCTGTCTCGCAAATGATTATGTACATCTGCTTCAAGCTCAACTTTAGGTATTTACAGGCCATGCTGTGTGCACACCAGAGGGTGCAGTTGCCCAGGCTATCATTAAAAACACTTGTTTGCAAACACACCCAGTTCTGAGTTGCAAGGGAAGTGATAATTTCAATATTAATTTATATTTGTTTTTATTATTCATAATACCTTGCATTCTCATGGTTATAACTTTAAATCTTTCACAGTTTATAAGTGTATATTTCAAAGAAATGCAGTTTAACACAAGAACCTGCAGTATGGGCACTGGATACAGGTCTTTACTTGACAGTCAGCCACCTTGTTATCAAACCCATATCTTCAATTCAGCTAAATGGACATATTTTATTAGGGCTTCCAAGGTCTCGAAGATGTCATCATTCCTTTGACAATATGCTCTAATCAGCAACCATTCTCATAGTGGTTTCATCCTGTAGCCACTGTATTCTGCCATCTATGGAGGCCTTTTAAATGGAACAAAATATAGACACTGCCCGAGGAGGGAGTAACAAGTGGCTACTGGCCCAGACAGCTCCATTTACCTTCTAATGTTACGTCAGAGCTGGAAAGATTAAAGACAGCATAGCTTTGGAGGGAAAATAGGCTTTTCATTGCAAATTGTTTGACAGAAGAAAACAGTGAACATTTCTTGTTCCTGTTTTGTATGAGAATGCAGAATTCTCAGAGAAGCTGGTGATCAGAAACTTTTGCTGTATGGATTAGCTAAAGATTGCATAGATCCTGACATAATCCTTGCAGTGCAGATTAAGGATGATGGGTTGGCCAGCCAATTTGACACTCAATGTTTATTGCAACCAGCTGTTTTCATCCATTCAGATGCTTGTCTGGGATAAAAATCAATTAGTGAATTTTTGTAAACTGTTGTTAGAATACTTCTTGTGACCTGGAGAGAGATTGAGCATACTCTTAGGAGAGAGATTCCAAACACTATGCAAATATCTTCAAGTCTTCCCTTTGGCAAGGTATTCAGATTCTGTAATCAAGTAATCTCAAACTATATGATAAACAGATTTAAGATGGGTTTTTCAACTTCCAGCACTTTCTCCAGCTCTTAAAAATGTTTTGACTTTTTCAGTTCCCTATCTATGCAGGCTAGAACTAGCACTAGTACTCAAACGCTTCAGAGATCTAGTACCTCTTTACACTTATCTGGAGCCTGTTCCAGTACCCAACAGTACCCAAGCCTCTGAGTGAAGAACTTTTTTCTAATATCCAACCAAAACCTTCCCTGACATAGCTTTGTGTCATTCCCCGTCACTGGTCACCAGAGAGAAGAGATCAGTGCCTGCCACTCTGCTTTCCCTCACAAAAGAGGTTGTGGGCTCAATCCCCTCCTCTCCAGGCTGAGCAGACCAAGTGACCTCAGTCACTCCTCACAGGGCTCCCCTCCAGGCCCTTCACCATCCTTGTAGCCTTCCTTCGGACACTCTACAATAGCTTTATGTCTTTCTTATATTGTGACACCCAAAACTGCACACAGGCTTGAGGTGAGGCTGCACCAGCACAGAATAGAGCAGGACAATCTCCTCCCTGGCCAGGTAGCTGGACTGTGCCTGTCCCCAGGATTTTCATATTATTAATGATTCTACAATTTTTCCTGAGGAGTAAAGTCATACAATTGTATTCACTTCCCTTGCTTCCAATAAATTGATTATTTTGTCCTTAATGGTGCCATTTATAGTTTTTTCATTGGTACATTGTCCATTTTATGGACAGCTCTTGAGTAAAAGCTGTCCTCTTCTTTAGTTAAGACACCGTGCCTTTTTAGCCACATAATACTTCTTTTCTTAGCAATTTCAGCTTTTTTTGTTCATATTATTGTGTTCAGATTTTAACTGTTGGTCAGTTTTCCTCACCAATATACATCAAGCTTTGGAAAAATTGCCTGTATGTGCACAAAACCCCACTTGCATACACAAATGCATTCATATATTTATGGCATAACTTATTAGCTTCTCATTTACCTTGGTCTCACCTTGAGCCCTATGTCCAGTTGTGGGCCCCACAATTTCAGAAGGATGTGAAGGTCCTTGGACATATCCAGAGGAGGCCAACAAAGCTGGTGAAAGAGCTGGGAGGAATGTCCTATGAGGAGTAGTGAGGACTTCGGGCTTGTTGGGTTTGGAGAAAAGGAGTAGCAGGGGTGAGCCCATTACTCTCCGCAGCTTCCCAAGGAGAGGAAGTGGAGAGGCAGGTGCTGATCTCTTCTCCCTGGTATCCAGTGACAGGACACGTGGGGATGGTTCAAGGTTGTGCCAGGGAGGTTTAGACTGGACATTAGGAAGCATTTCTTTACCGAGAATGCAGTCATACACCTTTCCTAGAGAGGTGGTTGATGCCCCCAGCCTGTGTCTTTACAGTGGGTTCACAGGCTCGACAGTGGTAATGCACGTGCCCTTGGGTTAAGAGGCAGAGTCCAAAAACTGGATCAAAATCCCTGATGATCCACTAACTAATTCAGCATTACAGCACTAAAATCAACAACTAACTGACCTTGTGCCACTAAAAGCTGCCAGGCAGTTTAAATATTGCTGCTGAACTATGTTGAACCCTAATAGCAATGGGAAGTTTAACATCTGAATTCCAGTGAAGTTACAAATGTCTCTGCAGGCTTTCTGATCCAGCTGGGTGTTTTAAAGTACTCCCACCAACTCAGGACTTTGGTTAGTGAGTTGGTGGGAGTACTTTAAAAGATAGTGTGTAGATGATTTTGTACCCCTAGAATTTCACATACCCTCTACCTTAGGTGGCTGCCAGCACGCTTAGATGGCATTTTCAGGTCTCATTAGTACTACACATCTCAATGATACATAGAGAGCAGGGATGAAAGAGCAATAGAGTACCAGGCTTAGCTGGCACTCTGGAACTTCTTCAGAGCCTGAGACTTTTATCAGCCTAAAGTACAAGTGAACTTTTGAAAAACTGTTACAGATTTGTCACGTTTCAGTGAACTCCAGATGAGTACAGTTAATTTGGGTAGGAGGACATGTTTATGCTGCAGAAGGGATACAAAGGAGATGCATGGGCAAATGAGACTGACTCATGTCTGCCATTTGAAGACTACCGACTGAATAAGCAGGGGAGTTCTTTCCCATTGTAACTAGCTATTTATGTCTGCATTTGCATGGGGAAAAAGGTTCATCATTGAAAAGGGCTTCTCATATCTATTAATGGTTGTACCCAAGTAGCTGTTATACTCCATGAACTTCTACTGCAGGTGTTAAGAAAACTCAAATGAGGGATTTTGTATTACACTTTTATATTTCAAATGAAGTTCTATCTTCATTTGAAATATATTTTCTTTATATTTGAAATGCTGATTTAAATGATTAACAACCCAATTCTGAATGAAAAAAAAATATTTATTTTAGAATTCCCAGAAGTAGTGTTTCACTACCTAATTGTAAAAGGGAACATAGACTATTCTTCAAATAGTCTGTATAGTCTACAGCACCTTTTAAACTATCTCTGCCTAAAACATTAAAAGTAATTGCTTGAAGAACCTTCAATGCTCACAAAATCCCCTATTTTAAACTTGGAATTGGAGCAGAATTTCTTTCTTCAACTGATGGTGCTACAGACCACTATCCAGGAATGAAGAATAACAGTAAAAAATGAACACCTTTACTCTCTGTGAAGTTTTAAAAAATCTTGCAGTTTCTTTCTTTACACAAGCTACCATTTCCTTCACTGCTAAAGCCTTGATTTTGCTTTCTAATCACCCACTTTAACCTATGCAACATTCTTGAACTGCATATCATCTTCTGTCAGTGTGACACTTGGTCAGTGTTTTCTGCATTCTGATTTCCTCTCACATCTTTTAAAAATTCCTCAGCCTCACAGCTCCTTGTATCTTTTCTGTGAACTTTTCTCCTTTGCTTCACATTTCTCTATCCTATTCTGTGAAACATCCACATGATTAATGCTGGCTTAAACCCATTCAGAAGTGCACCTGTTCTCCTGTCCCTGCACATGTCTAGGAGATCATTCATGCTGTAAAAACACATTCTTTTCTCCTTCCAGGATTCTCTATGATTTTTTTATACACTGTATTACACAGTAGATGCTGTTAATGTAATGGACACACTTCCCACTATATAGCTCCACTAGACTGTGCTATGTATAAACAGGAGAGTAATTTTAGCTGAATATTTTACCCACCACCTTTTCCAACTACCCACATAAGTAAAGTAACTTAATAATCAGTTTTTTTAATACTGACTTCGTTTTGTCAAGAATACAACTGTGCACGCTCTGTTTGCATGTAGGGGAAGAAAGATGAAATTTAGATTCCAATTTAGATTCCATACTTCCTAATGTGGATTCTTTTTGCTGTTCCAGTTATATGCTGAAATTAGTTACCATGAAGGTTTGTGGCACAGACCCTAGAGGGCACCAGGAAGCCACCTGGCGTGCTCATGATTGGTCATCATTCACTGCTTGGGAGCCTAAGAGTTCAACTACGAAATCCATAAAAATATTTGTGAGGTTTTTTTTTTTTTTTAATTGAACCAGTCTCCAGTTTGCATGATTACTATGTTTCTGCCTCCTAACAGATCCAATCACAGACTAACAATAAAGCAGGTTCCCCTCATTTGCTGTGAACTAAAGCATGCTGATCCCTTCATGATTTGACTATCCTGAGTAACACGGAAAAGTAAGCACTAACTGCATATTGGGGTCTAATCCTACACTTGAGTATTTTGTGGTCAATCTTCACCAGCCAAGAAATGAAAACCAGCAATTTTTGCATTCTTCCACTGGTATCTACTAACATACCTAATTCATGTTGTATTAACTATGATGTTACTTACCTAAAACTATGTTCAAGAATGCTAAACTGCCTAAGGAAAAAACAATA
Source organism: Pomatostomus ruficeps (assembly GCA_013400735.1). NCBI lineage: Eukaryota > Metazoa > Chordata > Aves > Passeriformes > Timaliidae > Pomatostomus > Pomatostomus ruficeps. Next base: position 106,985 of record VYZT01022222.1, read on the forward strand.
TTTATTAAAAAAAAGGTTTTGTGTTGATTTTTTTCCTATTAAATATAGTTTAAATGACTAGTCCTCACAAAAAATTCAAATACCTTCTCCAGGTTTTGAAGTGCAGAACTATACGCTGTAACTAGTTTATGACACATTAATACTCAGACCAGCAGTCTACTATCACACTAATGACTAAAACCCACCTCAAAATTGGCCCTGAGAACAGCTAGTATCCCATAGCTGTTGTGGTTGTTTTTTTGAATTTGGACATCTTTCTGTAATTCAATTTGTAATATATTACTGAGAATTTTGATGTACAATAAAAGGACCGGAAGAATTACCAAACTGAACCAAACTACATTTATTTGTTCTTCTTTTTTGTTAAAGAAAATTAAATCCAAGCTCCTCTACTTAAATAATAAGATTGAGTTCCTTTTCTGTAATTTTTTCCTGCATTTTTAAAGAACTTTTTATGAATGTTCATATGAGAAACTTGAATCTGAAATTATGTATGTTTCTCTCTTGTAGTGGAGGCAAGGAGTATTAATGCTGGCATGGGCTGTGATTTACTACCTAACACTCACTGACTGTATTTTATCATATAAATATGTGGGAAAAGAACTGTAAATAAATTATACACACAAGGCGTCTGCTATTTTTCTTGCCTATTAAAATACTGTTATAAAGTATTTTACCAGAAATACCACATGACAATGTAAGAATATTTTTCTAGATATGGTTGTTAATATGCCAAGCACACTATAATTCACGTTCTGTTCATTGCAAATTTGCAAAAGACACATTACACAGTAAGTTTTGAATCTATTAGTATTCTTTACTTCCTTATTTCCAATTCTTCCATGAATTACTTCTCATTAAGTAAAATCTTGTTTTAATCTGCACAAAAAGGATATATGAATGAAAATTGGTATCTAGTGAAGATTAACATATAAGTGAAAAAGGATTTTTTTATTTACGCATTTATGTAAAAAATCAGTGTCTGTCAGTGGCTCATTTATGTATTTACAAAGGGTTGGAGCCTGCTCTTCAAAATTTTCTTCATATTGTGCTTGAATGATGCTTTTGTAGATGAACAAATCTGGCTAGACGGACCAAATGAGCTAAAACCAAAAATCTTAGAATTATTTATTTTTATATAGAAAGCAAGCTGGTAAAAATAGAAGTATGGCTATCCCTTTACTCTGTTTAAGATGCTGATGACTAGATTCAGTCATCTAAACACATTTCTGTGCCCTACTGCTTACTTGAGCAGGGTCTCTACACCTCAGAGCTCACATTTCCATATCCATGCTTTGGACATCTCAGGCTGCTAGAAGGAGTGTCATCTGCAGAGCGAAAGACCTCAATTTAAGTGTCTACCTGAGAACTTGGGGAGTAAGTTTCTGTCACAGGCAATAAGGCAAATGAAACTTGACTCAGTTGCTCAGGAACACATGGTTTACTGTCAGAAGAGGTGAGGTATGAAAGACATCTCACGCAGGGCTGGCCAGCAAGGCACAGGGCTGAAGGAAACCTGTCCCTTTCTGAAACCAGAGGCAGAGGCCAGGTCGAATATCTTCAGACATCTCCACTAAATAGAAAGACAGATCTGTACTGACTATTTGGGAAGACACTCCCATGACACCTGAATGTATGTTTCTTCATCTGTGAGCTGATTCTCAACCCAAATTAATACATTTGACTGTTAAATAAAGTATCAGGGGGCCTTCTGTAAAGAAAAGAAGAAATATTGCACTACAATGTTGTTTGATAAAATTAAAAAGTAATTACATGAAGAAAATTGTAATTCGTTTTTGCAGAATAAATTATAAAAATGTGCCCAAATTAGCACATATTGCCATCAATGACATCTTTTTAATGCTTGTTGTAAGCATTGCCCCATTGCATCACTCCCGTGGATGACAAAAATTTAAAACTAACACTAAGAAAACTGTAACTCATGAAATGGAAGACCTGAATATATAAAACTGAACACACACCTCTTTAGTCCCATGCAAGGAAAGCATGAGACCTGACCCTCAATATAAATATGCTTTGTATACTGCTGTACAAAGTGTTCTCTGTTAAACTAAAGACTCCCCCTCCAAACCTTCAGTACTGCATATTTGGAAGATACTTGGACTCACTATTTGACAGGCAGAGAATATTTATGCAGGAAGGATATTCAGCTTTCTCAAAAAATAACTAACTTAGGAACACTCAAGTATCTGCCAGATGGTAACTAGTCAGATTCTGCAAAGGAGATCTGCACATATGTATTAATACAAACATCAAAATGTAAGCCCAGTAAATGGCCAAAGCTTATTTATAAATCCTAATTCAACAACCTGAAAAGTGTTTTTTGATAAAAAGAATTGAAATATCAGAATTTTAGCAAGGATCAGGTGAAGAGTTAAAGGAAATACATTCTGCTTGCCCCTGACTCAGATGAGCAAAATACACTGGAGTCTTTCAGGGATTAGTGGCAGAATGAGATACTGCTTCTAAAAATAGTATCAAAAGCATTTAATTTTAGTTCTTATCTCTGTATACCACTGAGAACTAAAAAGAAAAGCTTATTCTTTCTAGGAATTTTTTTGTGCATCATTATTTTATAACCCTAAGCACCTTCCTGTGAAATTTCTCACACAGTAAAGGGACAGCTAGAAACCCTTCATTTTGGAGGAACACATCTCCCTCTGCAGGTCTCTAGAGGCACAGTCTTCCCGCACAAATTGCTAAGGCCCTTACGTTAAGCAGACTGCATCCTCCCTCCCAAGCGAGTTACATTTCAGTGTCACACTGCTTAGCATACACATAACTGCGCAAGATAAGAGTAGATGATATTATTTGGATTTTCTTTCTGATTTGCTTTTGTTTGTGATTTGCCAAAGCACTGCACTATTTCATTTAGTCTTCTGAGATGCATGAGATCAGCTAAGACACACTTGTAACTCCCACTGGGCAAGTGTCAATGGAACTGCCAGGCCCACATTTATTTCCATGCTTTTAGCCACTATTCTAAACTTTCAGAATTTTCACTTATCTTTTTTGTACCTAAAGCCTTGTTAACCTCTTTGTCATTTTCTCTGATTCAGATAGCCAAGCAATCCAGTCTCCAATTAATCTATTAATACTTGTATATTAATCTATTTTGAAAAGAGAAATCTATATAATTTACCTGAAATATGTACATGAAAACAGAAGAAAAGCCAAACCAGATTCCTTAGGGATTACAGAATACAAAAATGACAGTGACAGAGGTATTTTTTATAGCATGAGAAAAACTCCGTTATGATACTTTCCTAATTTACCTTGACTAAAGCTTGCATAGCAATAGGCAGCTCCTTTATTCTGGTATTTCTTTGATACCTTTTTTTTTAGCATGATCAGTGCTGTAATACCCTATTTTTAAGTCACCTGAAATGCAAGGGATACAAAACCTAAAAGATTTGAAAAAACCACTTGCAATATTACAGTACTTGCATTATTAATCGATCTTCGGTCAGTAATGGAAATTCAGAGGCAGTGCCTGTATTTCTTTTATAATTTCACTTGAATCACTTTTTAAAGATTGATTCAACAGGTATTGGGTTTGCATGGCCAGGTTTTGGTAGCGGGGAGGCTGCAGGGGGGCTGCTGTGGGAAGTTGCCAGAGGGTTCCTCCAGGTCTGACAGAGCCAATTCCAGCTGGCTCCAGGATGGACCGGCCACTGGCCAAGGCTGAGCCCATCAGCAGCACCTCTCTGGTGAGTGACTTAAGGAGGAAAAAAAATTACTGTGCAAATGTGATTGTGCTCTGAGTGAGAATATCTGAGAGCAACAACTCTGCAGACACCAAGGTCAGTGATGAAGGAGGCGGAGGAGGTGCTCCAGCTGGAGCAGAGATTCCCCTGCAGCACATGGAGGCAAACAGGGATGCAGATGTCAGGAAAATTAATCCATGATGTCTGACGTTTATGTCCAAAAAGGAGACAGAGGAGTCCTGTAACTTTATTTGAATAAAGGGAGAGGCCATGGGGCATTTCCCCTGAGGTCTCTCAAATTGCTACAGGACGCAGTCTACTTTTTATCCTATTTTCCCGACCGCATTTCCCTCTCTCTTTCCCCATTGGCTGAGGTACTTGGGTACTTGACAGGTACAGACTTCTCGAAACGCCTAATACAGACCCCCTTCTAAATGCGCATCTCCTCCTTCTTTTTGTGTCTTTGTTCTTTTTCTCTAAGTCCAGGAATTTAGCACGGCCTTGGGTGAGCAACGGTCGTGGAATTCCTATGGAATTTATGGTTCCTCCCGTTGCTTCTTTCACCTACCAGTATCTGGCTTTATTTACCCGCAGGCCCACAAGGTTTGTTTGTAAAGACACCTCCCTCTCGTTCCTCTCACAGAGATCCACCTGCGGCCCGCGGAGGAGCCCCATGGCGGAGCAGGTGGATGCCTGAGAGAAGGCTGTGCCAGAATCAGGAAAAAAGAAGGCCGAGTCCCGTTAAGAGCGTCCCCGGTGTCACGGCAGACGGGCCGGGAGCCGCGCTCGGCCCCGCAGCTGCAGCGACGGGCGGGACTGCCCCACAGCGCAGCCGAGCCCGCCCGGCCCCGTCGGCAGCGGAGGAAGTGACGCGAGCACGGGCCGGGCCCGTTCCGCTCTGCTCTCCCGGTGCCGGGCGGCGCTGGGCTCGGGCCGGGTCGCTCCCCTTCCCCGGTGCCGG
>VYZT01022222.1:111764-122070 GCA_013400735.1 Pomatostomus ruficeps
CGCCGAGGCCCCGCCCCACCGGGCCCGGCCCCGCGGCCTCCGCGCTGTGCCTGGGCCCTGCTGCCGCGGGCGGCCGCCGAGCAGAGCCTGCCCCGCGTGTGGCTCACCCGGCAAAGCTTCCCCGAGTCCGGAAAATTGGTCCAGCCCGGCCGCCCCACCTCCCGAGAGGCACAACGCGCTTCATGGGTTTCTCCTATTTGCTACCAGTCAGCTGCTGCCCCGCAGATACCCTCGCTCCCTTCTAGATGTTTTTCTCATTTGACACGTATTGATCTCATTCCGTAGCCTCTTCTCCACCTTAAGCCAACCTCCTTGCTGTTGGAGTATCTGGCTAACTGGATACTTCCTATTTAAGCTAAAAGTGCTGTTGTAAATACCAGTGGTTAGATCCTCACTGGAGAGAGTCTGATGAGAGTTCACGCACTCCAGGTAACTGCGGTCAAGAAACATTTTCCCCACATGATGGCATGTTTCAGACAATATTGCACATAACGTGGTACCAGTGCAATGACTCCCACCACACACAGACCATCCTGAGCTTCTCACCTCTGTTTACAAATCGACTGGAGGAGGGAGAGGTGGATGAAGTTTAGATGGATTTCTTAAGCTGCATAAGAATAAGAAGAAGATGTGGAAGAAATATGGAATAGTGGCTTAGGCACTGAAGATAGAAGAAGAAAAAAAATCTGGGCAGTTTATGGCTGCAGGCAAGAGGAAGGTGGTGTCAAACATGAGTATAAACCATTATGAATGGCCAGTTTTCTTTCAGTGTAATAACAAATTTAGACTTTGACATTCTAGTTTTTGCATAGTCAGGAGACAATAGTGTGATGGCCCAGAGCAAGGCATAATTTTCTCATAATTCCCTCTTGATAGAAGTCAGTCAGAAAGTATGGACTAGCTGAAAAAACTATGAAGGTATTGAGTTTGAATACACTGTTTGATCTATAGTGCTCTTTGACCTCAATAGCTGTTAACATCTGCATTAAAAATTCCTTAAACTTTCTTTGAACTCAGATTACACCTAAAGACATATCAAATATTTAATATAAAACATCACATCAACATGGCACAACTCTATAAATATAGAAGCAAATAATGACTTATAGATGAGTTTTAAACAGGATGATTTCTTCTAATGGAGTTGAATTTTGCTAGTTCAGTGCCTGTTCAATGTGACACATAACCTTTATGGCTCATAACTCATGATGGTTAGAGGAATAAAATAATTTCAACTTCTGGGAGTCCACAAAGTGCCAGGGATTCGTATGGCTTTTAGAAAAAAATATGCCTTTATTTTCAAGAATGAAAACAATTTTATTAATTGTACCTTTTCTGCAATCTTCAGGCATTATCTCATTTCATCTACAGAAGAAAGATGGAAAGTGATACAAACTGCCAGCATACAATTAAATGCTAGATTTTTTCTCTTCTTTGAGCTCAAGCTGAAAAGGGATAAACAAGTGATCTCTTATAATAGTAAAAAAAGAGAAATTTAAGAAGTTCCATATAGTGCAGGAGATAAGTCATGAGTACACTGACAAACATCACTTAAATGAATATAAAAGAGAGACTTCATTATTAAGTCAGGTGTAGTGAGTAATAGTTTAAATTGATACTTGTAACTGTACTATTCTTCTCAGAGGTTTTCTTTTGGTTAGAAAAATAAAGGTAATTGAGTGAATGGCAGAAATTATAACTTGGCTTCAAAAGACCATTTGTAAAGCCTGTCTTTTAGGTCACCTTTCAACACTAATAATATATGGAAGAGTGCATTTTGGTTTGGGAAAAAGTCTAATTAGCCGTTTGAAACAGATCAAAAATTTATTAAGAAAAAGCTGCCAAAATTACATCAAAGTTTTTATGACATGTAGGAATCAGATCACAGATTAGGAAAATTTATTTCTTTATCCCATATATTGCTTTGATGCATATGAAAAGAGCAAGTTTTATCCATTAGAAGTTCTGATCAGAAGATTCACATGTATTTATGAAGTGAAAAACTCAACACTTTGTTTATGATATATTTCATCCTCTGTTAGTTCTTTTCTTACTTTTGATTACTGTTGGTCTTAACTATTCTAACTAATGTCTTTATGTTAAGTAACTCAATGCTGCACACCCTAATTACCTCCTGCACTCATAACAATCTTGTTTATTTAGAAATGTCTTTGTTCTCTAGCCTGGGCAAGGACAGCTGTTGATTCTTCTAGGTAATAATCAAAAGCTGTTTATTTATAATCTTCACTCTCCAAATTCCCTGAAATCAATTTTATGATAATTTTAACCCAGTTAGAAGCTGCTGAAAATGGATTAGGAATGGTACTGATGCCAAATCTAAAAGAATAAGATTTATGGCATAATAAAACACTGCTTTTAACTTTGCAAAATGAGTTCAGTTGTAATCTTTGACAATGAGGTCCTACTTGCCTCTGGTTTGTGTCCCATCTCTCCAGGAGTGTTATCGTTTCACTGGCTAGGGGTTCTGCTTTCTCTGCAGGGAACACTGTTGCACCACAAAAAACCCAGGAAAAGAAAAGCAAACTAGGAAACAGAGATAAATGGAACAAAGAAGTGGCATAAGATTTGATTGCACGTTAAGAACAAAGTCTTCACCAAGCTATAGTCCTCTGTTATAATTAAACTAGAATGGTCCTCACATTCATAGGCCACCCTGGTTTCACCACACTGCTGCAAGTATTTTGTTACCAGGATCTTTTCATAAACTATTTGCAGTTATGTCATATCTGAAAGCCAAGGCTGTGCGTCAGGACTAAATTTATTTGTTGCCAGTTTGTATCTATTTCTTTTTGGCCAGCATTACCTTCAACCTAAGGAGCTCTTCTTGCTCCGTAGTATTTAATCTATGATGTATTTATAGGGATTCCTTCTCAACTTTCCTTAGGTAATGCAAGCCAAGAACAGTTGTCTTCTCTTGTTAGACAGCACCAGTGCCCTGGTCATTCTAATTCCCTCTCGCTCTCCTTCCAGTCAACATCCTTGAGCAACAGTGGACAGAAATGTATACAGTATTCCAGATTAGGCTTCACAAGTTCTTTCTAAAAGAAGTATTTATTTGGATACCTACTCACCTGCTGTGTTCTAGGATCCTATTTGTCCTTTTGAAAGTTGCATCACATCAGAAACTACAGTGATTCTGCCTCTGAATAACATGTGTGGGTCTTCTGTCCTGATGGTGTCCCACAGGTGAGATTCTGCTAATAACAGAAATCCTGACCTGCCACCAGGTGGATGCCCTTTCATTTTGCACTGTTAAATTTCAGATAGTCAGATAAGCAATTCTATCTCTAGTCCTCAAATGTTTCCCATATGACATTTAAAAAATCCTCTTTAAATGCTGCTCAGCTCTGAATCTTTAAGTGAGTAGCACACCTAGTGCTGGTGTAATTAATGAAAATATTAAAGTCAGTCCCAAGATGGATCTTTGCAGAGCTCCACTAGCAAGTTTCTTTCAGTGTAACTGTTTCTTTAAATCATTGTCAGTTGCCTCTCCCCATCATCACCTTTTATTTCTTGTTCCAATCCCTGTCTTCATTGGATTGGTAATGACTCATACCATGCAGTATCAGGAACTTTATTTAGATACTGCAAGATTAGATATACTAAATTTCCTATAGTGACTTTATATCAAATTCAGATAGACATGCACAAACCCCTCTATGTCCAGGTCTGATATAGTAAGCTGACTGTCTTTGGGATTCTGTCTCTGAATTACTAATTGATTAATGCTTAATTTTCGCAAAATTGTGCTTACCTGTAAATCACAAGTTGAAGAATGTTTATTTTCATGTATGGATAATGTAGCTTTTACAACTAGTGCTTCTTTGTAACAATGTTAATATTTCTATTACACTTGAATAAATACTAAAACTCTCAAATTGCTAAAATCCTATTTTAAAATTTCTGTAGATACTCACTTGAAGCCTCAGGAACACAATTTCAAATAAAGATTCCATTCTGATTGGAGTTACCAGTATAAATCTTCTAACTGGAGAGTATCTTCCCTGATTTCTTCCAGTGAAAAATGTTTCAGATTCAGGCTCATTGTTATAAATGCTTTTTAAAAATCATCTCTTGTTATATTAGAACTTTTAAAATTCAGATTAGAAAAAATAATTCTATATTGTACATTTAGGTATGGTAAAGTATGTTAAGGAAAGGTTTAATTATTTATGCAGACTAGGACATCAGTCAGGATTAATTGATGTCATCCGTCCTCTCTAATGGCTCTACCTGCGTTATTTTTTCATGTTAAGACAGTGGAGTTAAATAGCTGTGACCCAATCTTGCCATAACAGTTAGCTCTGTGCTACATAAATGGAAACAGAGCAGGTTTTTAATTGTGATGAGGTAAGCTCTGTCCCTGCATTTCATCAGGGATTTGACATGACTTGCTGAGCTGGTTATGTAGCACATAACCACAGCTCTTTCCCATAGGAAGGACTTGGCAGTGGAACAACAAAGCTGGTTAATGTAATTACGTGCTATTCCATGACTCTCTAAGCATGAATGATGAAATGTGGTTTTCTGTGACACTCGCTTCTCGCTGCAAAATGATGATTCCTTCTTTTGCTGCTTTTTGATGGCAGAAAGGCAGGGAAAGGTGTGCATTGCAAGGTTGTGGAGCATAGAGGGGATTGCACTTCCCATGGAATCAGTCTGTTTCCAAAGCCTTTCGGTTGTGAGGCCACACATGGTAGTGCTGACTGCTTGCTACCTCACCGGAGTATTTTTTCACTTCAAGAGTAGGCAATATTGCACTTCCTTTTGTACCACAGTTATTTTATGTGTCCAGTTCTTATCAAGATTAATCTATTAATAATATTTCCTGTAATTGTGAGTGGTGATTTCCTGCTTCTGGTATTTCTGTATTGTCCGTTTCCCCCACCTCCTTCACAGTCTGTCCTTGTCAGAACTGTGTTCTGCTCTTAGTCTTAGCTGAAGTATCTACTTTCCTTGACCCTAAATTGCCATTAACCAACATGAAAGGGAGAGAAGGTGACTGACTTCCTGTAACGGATAAAAAATAAGACATTGTGAACACTTTTATATCTCACAAGGTTTATAAAAATACGGAAGATAACCTTTCTAAACATCATACACATTATAAAGTTTTTCTATGTTACATTATTACAATTTTTTTTTCAGAGGAAACAGCATCGTAGATCCCCGCCTCTTTTTTTTTTTTCCTGGTATCATCTTAAGGCCCTGTGCACAATGATCACTGCAAAGGCCATCTACACTTCTGAGCAGAAATGTGAGGCTTGACCTGCGTCATCGCTCACATTTAGAGACTCACTTATCAAGTGGGATACCAACTGAGCCCTTGAGATGTGAACAAATGTCTATATTTATCACCAACAGCCCTTTTTCCACACTCTTGCCACATGATGTCGTAGCACTGGTTACATCTCTAATGCCTGGTGCACTCATACAGTGAATAAAATTTTAATATATGCAGCAGCTGAACAACAAATTGTGAGGCAAAGCTCTCTGAGACACAGCCCTTGTTTTATGCAAATTTTTCACTCCTCAGTGTAAGTGAGGATATACTTTTCCTCCTTTTCATGTTAGTATTTAGGGTGAAATGCAGTAGGTACTCTAGTTAATACTAACACTTAGGCCATCACAAAGCAGCAGGAATCAGGAGTAGAAAAAAGAGACTGGAAATGGGAAAGAGCAGAATTGGTTCTCTTGGCAGTGCTGTTGCTTTGTGACAGCTTTATAGATTCACTGACTATACCCCGAATAAGTTACCTGTAACTCGGAATTTAATGAAAGGACTGATATATGATATATGATATGATATGATATGATATGATACAATATGATCATCTGCCAGCAACAGAGGATAAAATTGATGTTTTGTCAGTATGTTCCTTCTAGTTCAAGTGTATATGCATTTTTTCCCTGTATTGGAAGATCCTTGATATATTTTTTTATTTTCTAATTATTTCCAAATTTTGTCCCTGGTATACCACTTCAGATTATTAGTATAAATTCAACATTTCATTTTCCAGTTACATACAAAAAGTTACTAATTCTTTAAATACTTCAGTCAGAAATATCTTTGTCTGAAGGGCTATTATGTCAGCACAAAAAAAAACAAAACAAAAAACCAAGCAATGGATATGCTTATTCAGTGTCATTCAGTACATCATTTTAGCGAACTTCTTCTTTCTTCATAGCAAATGTTCCTGGTGATGTAATTAATTTGTTTCTTCTATGTCAGTCATGTATCTACTACATATTAAAGTTAAAAGTAGTTCTACTCTCATGCATTTTGTTTTACGTCAGTAAATACTATGGTTGTTCCACAGCTGTTTTTGTGATTGTGGTTTGCCTTCTAAACAATCTAAACAATTCCTGGAATGTGCAGGGTAACCAGTGATAACAGTAATGTCAAGAGAAACTTTAACCACAGGAGATGTTTATGCTTTATTACTACAGAGCTTGTTTTGAGATCTATTCGGTAATCGCAAAGGACTGTACATTACCCTGTAATGAGTGAACCAGAAGCTCAGGAATATTACTCTATGGAAAAAAGTGAAGGGCATGTCCACACTGTGTTCTCCTCGCTTTCCAAACCCCTCTAGTGCTTGTGAGGCCACAACATGCAGGCGAAACTGACAAAAGTTGGAAATACAGGAGTATTCTGGAAGCAGTTGATACATGCGTTGTGTTTTAGCTGGGTCATAATAAAGCAAAATTTAGTTTTCCTTTGGAATTAACTGCAATTCTATATGTAGTTGAAAGAAATGTTAAAGACCAATATTCTGGTAGTGAAAGGCACTAAAGGCAGAACCACATGCCCCTGGCTTTTATAGATACCATTGCATTAAAGGGATTCAAATATTTCTTTGAAATTTTTATTTCACCAGGATTGTACTCATAGCACTTGATCATTCCAGGTCCTGCACCTGGTGGTGGTGGATGTCCCATCCATCGAAGTGTTCAAGGCCAGGTTGGATGGAGTTTTGAACAACCTGGTCTAGCAGAAGGTGACCTGGAGCTAGATGATTTTTAAGATTCCTTCCAATCCAGGCCATTCTATGATTACTCCCTGGTGCAGACCATGGTTTAGGATGTTATTGTTAAAACCTGTCAGATACCAAAGAAAATTACCTTTAGGAAGTGCTGATTCCTGGTAACTCCTAGTATGAGAGTTGAAAACTAACCATGAGATGCTTGGGTGGCAGAAGCTCAATGGGATTTTTGTCATTGGTCATCCAGAGACTGGATTCCCCTCAGGCCAAGTATGTGTGACTAACTCTGACTGCTCAGTTATGAAAAATGTTGGTTGCATTACATTGTCAGTATTTAATAACAACACAGGTAAAACACACCAAGGTGAGCTTCTCTTTCCATTTACTTCACACAGGACATAATAAAGATATCAAAAGTAGTGTACTATTAACACCAAGACAGTGGTTACAATGTTTGTTTTGTCTCTCAGTTACCTAGCAACAGATTTTGATTGTACTTTAACCTAATTAGAGAGGTTATTATGTGCCTTTTAGCTGAAAATATAGGAAGGACATTCTATTTGCTTATAAGCCAAAAGAGATAAAAAAAGATCTATCTGCTACCATTACAAAAACCTGCTGACATATTTAGCATGTATTTCAGGTTATTCCTGGGATTTCTGCTCAGATAAACAAGTTTTCTTGTCCAGAATGTGCTACATTAGAGCATCAGCAGTTACTAGTACAAGGGTAATTTGGGCATACAAAAATCTGTTTCTCTCCTCACATGAAGCACCACAAACTTCAAGTTGTACCTGATAGTAAGTAACAATCAGAATCAAACAGCTGTCCATCCATTAATATACCACTCTTCCAAATAACCTATGGTTTTAGAGAGGCAGAACAGTTATTAGCAGGAGTTTTTGTAATATCCTAGAAGTACTGAGTATTCAAAATGCAGCACTTGCTCCTGCCAGAAGTGCTCTTATTCTGCTGCATCCATTTACTGTTCTCTAACAGAAAGAGCTGCCTCTCTCCCTCCCCTCTCTCTGTTACCAGATTATTGAAGACTTTAAACCACCATCCCGTATTCAGCACTGGCATTTACTAGCAGACAGAACATTCACTAAACCAAACTACAGATATCTTTTCTGAACTAAAAAAAAACCCCAAAAACAAAGAAGGTAGCAGAAGAACTGGTGAGCATTAAGTAATATACATCTTCATAAATGACCAAATCCACAAGGAAGAGCAACTGGCATATTTTAAACCCACTTGGGAGGGGCAATTTCCAGTAGTTTTACATTAAACCTCCTATACATGTTAACTTGGAAATAGACATTGTCAAGTTTTGACTAAGAAATAAACCAGACAGGAATCTTTCCTTTGCTCCAAGCCTCCATTTCAAGGAAGGAAAATTTCAATTTACTACTATTTAATCAATATATATTCCTCTCTAAGTAATGATTAGTCCCGAAATAAAGACTCACTGACTGGGCTCACAAGCTATATTTAAAACAAAGTTCTGAACATTCTGAAATACAAGAGTCACTCTGTAATTTCAGAGCAGTTGTAATATCTTATCCCCCTGTAATAGGCTGCCAGAAATGCTCCTGGATAAGGCCCATCACCATTTGTTCTAAAGATATCAACTTTTTGGCTGGCTCTGGCAGGTAAGTGAGGACATCTGGGCTTTGAATCATATCTGATATACTTCTCACATATCAGCTTTGAAGGCAAAAATTTTGGATATATCTTTAGTCTGTACATTTTTATTAAAATGTTCCCAATATTGCATGCAATAAATTGCTGTGTTTTATCCAGAATAAAAAAGATGTATGTGAAAACTTTTCCCATAAATATCCACATTACCTTGTATGAAGGATTTCAGCATTTTTTCTCCAACATGCAATTTAGCCAAGTATATAGCCATAATATGTTTTCTGTGTAAAGAGAATGAAATTCCATAATGAGTTACTGATAGCCCTGGAATCAACTGCAGAGACTGAAGATAGGAAGTATATCCCTAAACATGGCTACAAAATACAACCAAGGCTCCAAAGAAACAATTATTTTTGACACTGCAGTATATTGGAAGTGATCCTCTTATTCTTTTTAATTAATGTAAATGGAATGAGGAAAAGAAATTTTTCAGAATATCCAAATAAAGTGTTTTCTGTCTGTTTGTTTGTTTTTAAAGTTCTACAACCTGTTTGGACTACTAACACTTTCCTGAAGGTACTTGAGACTGTGGGGTGGAATCCAGAATTGTTTTTAAGCATCACTTTGAACTTACATGTGTCAGTAACTTTTTTCCATTTTGTTAGGAATGACTGACTGTGTCAACATTTGATCATAGTGTAAACTGGTGTTTGTTGGTCAGCATGCCTGTCAGAACATAATCAAATCGAGTGTGTACAGATCACATCACCGTCCATGGACAAAGGCTTAGGTAGGACTTTATTTATACCGCAGCTGAGGCTAGAAGACGTGTCTTAATTTTAAGGTGCTGCAGGCATTAATAAACCAATTTTCAATGATCTTGATGAGACTTGTGTTTCAGACCGCGTCTCTCCTGTTAATATGTGCTGGTTTATATCACACATTTTTGTATGCATGCACTGTATTTCCCAGAGTGGAACTTTTTCCCAGAGGTGGACAAACAGCAGCTTATGCCTGGGACTGTCCAAACCCGAATGGATATAATGGGTATTATTGCTGCCCGAGCTGCAGATTCGGGGCCGTGACACCGACCCACGTAGGCAGGAGCGGGGCGGGGCTCGCTGACGTCCCGCGGCTGCCCCGCCCCCCTCCCGCGCTCCCGCAGCTTCCAGAAGGGCCGGAGCCGCGGGGGGGCCGGGCCGGTGGCGCAGTTGGAATTGCCGCGGCCGCGGGCCCGGGCGGGGCGGGGCGGGCGGTGATGCCCTTGTTTATTTTTACTCGGGCGGTTCATCCTCCTCGGCAGCCCCAGCGCGGCCCCCGCTGCCGCTCCCCGCCCCAGCTCCGACGGCGGCGCCGCCTATAAAGCGCCGCCCGCGGGGAGCCGAGGATGCAGCTCTATAGCTCCGTGATCACCCACTACCCGGCGGGCGCGACCGCAACAGCCACCGCGGCCTCGCCGAGCTCCGCCGCCGTCTTCAAGGTTTCCTTGTCGCCGGGACCCTCCGCCGGGGAGGCACCGAGCGCCGCCGACGCCGCGGGCCCGAACGCGGCCGCCGAGAGCTCCGGCAAGGACAGCTTCGTTCCCGCGGGGGGCAGCAGCAGCGCCGCCGCCATGCCCGCCTTCTCGTCCTGCCTGGAGGTGATGCCGAGCGGCCCCG